>VWYP01021209.1:237094-268124 GCA_013400435.1 Pycnonotus jocosus | reverse complement strand
AAAAAAAAAAAAAAAGGTGACTTGTTTTGGATCAGTACTACTGCTTTAAATTGCCCAGAAGCAAAACATTTCAGTTTTTCTTAAGTATGCTTTAGGTGTACTCTATCCTCTCCTCTCTAGAGAGGCTGAGCAAGAGACTCACCACCTTTCACCTCTTATGCAGAGCATGTAAAAACACCTCAAGCTGCTGCTCCTGCCCTGGGCAGAAGTTTCAGTGACTGCAGCAGAAAAAAAATTTCAAGAGGGTTGCCTAGAGGCCAAAATTTTGTTCAGATCACCTACCGACATTGAGAAGATTCGGAGCATTTCTTTTGTTTGCTTCAGAAAGGACAGGAGATCTGTTTCCCCTGTTGAACATACACAAGGCTGTCTGGTAGCACTTCTAAGGACAAGAACAGTTCTAACACCCCAGACCTGTTTCACTAATGGGAAATTAACCTTCACAAAGCAGTGCCCATGAGATATCTCTTGCATAAATGCTGACCCTCTCCAGGGAAACCACACTATCATCATGTTTTCACTCTTTCACTCACACTGTCATTCTGGATTTAACCTAGTAGAGCCACGATCCCCTGTGGATAGCCGGTGACTGATAGCTGAAAAGCTGATACCCACCAATTCATACCAAAACCCACTTGCCTTAAAAGCCTGTGGGGTTTGTTTTGCTGGGGTTTTTTTTAATGTTCTTATTTCGTGTGAGGATGGCTTGATGTCCCCTCTAATCCTTTTCTGATTTCCCAGTAATTACCCCACCAGCATACACCTTTTGCCAAAAATCTCCCATCCATCTTCAAAGATTTCTCACAGTTAAGCTGACTCTCTCTTAGTACGGAAAACAAATATCCACAAAAATTGCTGAGTGCATCCCCAGATGTTTCTAAGCATCTTTCTGATAGTAAAGTCTTAGAGGCAGCTATAAGCTTTGTATGGAAGGCACCTCACCTACAGCCCTATCTGTGACTGCAAAAAGTGAAATAACTAGGATTCATTTCCATGTTGGATTTTTTCCAAATCCCCTTGAGCAACCTTGTGGTACCTCCGCAGGAAAAACTGCACATGATCACTGAGATAGTCAGAAGTTTAATTTTCTGCCTTTCATACAGGAAGTGGAGCTGGGGTTATAACATCAAATCTAGCACAGACTCTGCACAAGCAGACCATAATTACACTTCTGTTTCACTCTCCACACTCTGTGCGATAATAAATCCAAGGTTCAAAGAGTATATGGGAATATGCCACACTATACTGGTGGAAAGCACCAGTTTTTTAATCTTGGGGAAGCACTAGTCTTATATTTATCTTCAAAAATCTTCCACGGGTAGGATTGGATAAGGGAACAGAAGGGAGAAGAAAGCTGAGATACACAAGGGACTGTGGCAAATGAGAGCTCTACAGTAAAAGCCTTGACTCAGACAACTCTATCGTGATTACTGGGAACAGTGCCAGTGACTCTGTGGGTGCTTCCCTTTGGCTCTGAAGAGAGAGAAGCAAATAAATGTGCTCTGGCTGCTGCACTCCAAAGTATAACCTTTCATGTAAGACATGAGGGTCAGCCCTTATCCCGACTACTAGAGTCTTCCAAAGTCATGGCACTTCCTACCAGCTTTACCTGTTCATGGCTCCAGGAGATGTTATGATTCTCCTCACATCACTGGGAAGCAAAGTGGGCGGCTTGGCACTAAAGGGGTGCCGAGACTTCAGCATCCACCCAGAGTTTCTCTTGCTATTCAGGGCAAGGCTCAGATGCAGTCTGTAGGAGTAAGTATTGCCTTCCCCACGTGGTGTATATGTATGCACATAGACTGCAGCAGCTCAATTTTAAAGTGTTTTATGATGAGGAGAACTAAGCTCCCTAAAGAGACAGGGAAAGTGAGCGTCCTGATAAAGTAAATAATGAAATGTTGCAGTACCAATATACACTGTGTGATCCCTTGAGGGAAACCACTAGCATGAGCCCTAATGAAATAAGACACAGAAAATAAGGGCTTTGCTGTGGACACAACACTTAAGTGCTCATTATGCACTGCAGCAACTTCTATCTCTTTATCAAACTTGATCATGATGAAATGCTGTATATACATACAGACAGGTATGATATGCATAAAAACACAGGTACATACACACTCACAGACACATATATTCCAAAAGAAAGAGGGTAAAAGGAAAGGTGATTTATTTTCTTTTCAGTAAATGGCCAGACATAAATGCATAGGATGCTTTCTCTGCATGGATTGCCTTGCAAATCTATCACTGTATTCAGTTAAATCGATCATTGCAAGCTTTCATAAACAGTTAGCATTTGAATCTGATTTGTGAGTATTTCAGCTTTTAAAAATATACTTGTATTTTATGCTTTAAGTTCTTAAACACTCAGTAATGCCAGTGTGGGCTTTGCCCAGAGCTAATTGATAGGCTGCACTTATGAAAAGTCTATTTGTCTATTTATACACCATTCTGAAATGGAGATTATATTTTCACTGTTTGAAATGCATCAGTTTGAGCAAATCATAAAATAGAATGTAATTATTTATTTATAATACAACTTTGCTGACTGTGAAAGCAATAAACCCTATCAAACAAAACCCAGGAAATTATCCCTGGTCCAAGAGTGGAAGCATGGCTCCCTCTAATTGAGTTTCCTTTGCTCTTATCTTCTCAAGATCCCTTAGATTGTTTTCCAATTTTCATTTCCATTTCTTCCATTAAATGCTTCTAACCCATGACCTCCATTTACTGCCATCCATTTATCTTCTATCCTTAATTGAGATGCAACATGTCCACCTGTCCAGCACTGAGCAGTAAAACTCTGACAGCATGCTTGATAGCCACTGGCTTCTTCAGGAAAGCTTACTTGGGAAAGTGCAGTTCAAAAACTGGTTCTTGAACAGGTAAGCCTGTTCCATTAAACTTGAGTTTACCTTATAAACATACTGTGGCGAGGATTGAAACCCCAATAAAAAATAATAATATCTGTGGTTTTATTTGCTTTTACTGCTACAGGATGGAATTATATTTGTCTTGACCCTGGGAGGGTACAGGGTAACAGGACCAGTGGGAAGAAAACATATAAAGCAGCTTTCAGCAGTCAGTCATTCTTTACTTTCCGTTTTAAATGTGATGGTTTGCAATCAAACTCTCTCCCTCAAGACCCAGTGTACAGGAATTTTTGAAGGATGGCATTCTTTAGAAAATAGTTAGACTTTATACAGCATCACTTCAGGAGCTCTTGGCAAACATTAATAAACTACCAGTAGCCAGGTGTTTCTGCACCTGTTTAACGGAGGGGTAAGCCCAGCATCAGGCAGAAATACAACAGAAGGGAAAGAGTAAAGCTCCGGCTACCAAGCAGTCATCATAATCTCACAGAGCCTCACAGAGCACTGCTAAGCTAAAGCAGAAGAGAACCAAACAGCCATATTTTACCCTCTTGGAGCAGTAAAGTAAAATTAATACAGCACCCCAGGCTACTATTAAATTGTAAAATGTAAGAAAACATACTGTGGTCAGGCATTCAACCTCTCAAAATAAATAGATGAATCACTTCATACTTATTCTGAACTATTAAATGTTTGCACCAGTGATACTAAGTAAAACACAGATTCTCTGAGCTCCTGAAGGTGAATAAGAGGAAAATTTGTCTTTCAAAAGCATCATACCAGGGACTAGGCTGGAAAGATCCATAGCTAAAACACCTGAGTAAAGCAGACTCCTACATCATACTCCAGGGGCGTGAACTGCAAATGGTGCTGACATACCCAAATGTCTTCAATTCCAGGTCAATGCTTGCTACTGACAGACTGATACTGGTGCCAGCCTGGCCAGGAGCAGGCTAACTGGACAGCACTGGGCTGGCTGTGCCCCAAGGCTGCCCAGCAGCAGCACAGCCATGCTGCCGTGAGAGTGAGTGCCAGGCATCTCGCCAAACACTCCCAGGGTCAGTCCAAAGTTGAAAAATGTATCTAATGAGGTTGCAGCATTTCAGGGAATGTCTAGAGGCAGTCGGGGCAAGAAATATGGGCTGCTCTTACTTTTCCAAAGAAGGTTACAGGCAAACCTACTCTTCTCCATTTTGCAGTAGAACTGAGAAGTATTTTGCAATGTACAGGTGCCATTTCCACAGAGAACAACAATCAGGTATCTATATGGCTCCCAGCTGAGCAGATTATTAAACTTTATATTACAGCCATTTATAAGATGCACAGTATGCTGCAATTACTTCTGCTGTCTCCTTGTTTCTGCATGTGTGATGGCCACAATGAATCCTACCTCAAGACTATGTCACCCACTGCCTGTGTGCCCAAAGTGACACCCAAAAGCTTATGTCTGAATAGCTGCTGTCACAGGAACAAGCTAGCTGAAAGGATCTCTGTTAACTGGAACTGGGACCATGCCACTGAATGGCAGAACAGACTTTCCTTTCATCTCCATTTGTAATGCCAAGAGGAACTGTGGTATCAAGGTTTCTGATCCCGAATGCTGCCAGAGAAGATCCTGGGAAGACACAGAAGCATTACTCTGGCTGGTCACTAAGTTCTAAGAAATGTACTGGGGCATGCAAAGCAAGCTCTGAAGGAATGTTCCTTGCAAGGGACTTGAAGACACAACTTAGAAGTAAAGGAGAGGCTGAGAATGAGGAAAGACTGCAGATGTTCATTGCAGAAGGCACCACTTTGAGGATGAAAGGAGAGGGGAGGCAGCAATGCTATTGTGATGACATTGGCATTCCCAGCATGAGCGTGCCTCTACTCACTCACAACCAAACAAGCATCTGGTGCCACCTAATTAAAACACCAGTTCCAGGACAAGACATCCAGCATCATGAATCAAATGAAACATCTGCTAATTCTTACAACAGCCAGACAAAACAAGGCTGAAAAAGGCAAAACAAACACGCACACACATTACTAACTTTGGCACTGACATCCCCACTGAACATAAGAAGCATATGAAATTCCCACATTATTAACCAGTGCATCTTCAGTTTAACTGATTGACTGTGCAAATTTACTACAACACATGTTCAGCTGCTCAGTGGGCAAAACTGGATCAAGTTTTACAAAAGTGGGCAAACACGCCTCACCGCACAGCATTGCTCTGCGGAGGGGAAGCCTCCCTCGAGCTCGCGCAGTCTAATGGTGCGGGCTATTAACTCAGGTGATTAAAGGACTGGGGACTGCAGAAATCTCAATACATGGATGGCCTATTATAGCACAGTGCAGGGAGTGTTTTCCCCAGTGACAAACAGATGCTTTGTTTTTATTTCTGCTATAAATAATTCCAGGGGTTTTTAATAGGTATACATAATCAGGCATTTACATGGTTTCCAGCAGAGAAGCAATATTAAGCTACTACGTTACAGCCATTCATAAACTGAATACAATGCTGAAATTACTTTTTATTGTCATTATTATCCAACAATCTCTACAATATGCGTTGTTACTGCAGCAGTAAAATTATTTGATTCTGAGAATTGCTGCAAGTCTGTAAGTAACACCATGGAGGTGAACCCTTAGCAAAATCAAGTAGTTAACAAAAACCTCAGATGGTCCCATTTTCTAAATACTGTGCCCTCCTGAAAACGGAACAGGGACACAGTTCATGGACGCAGTTCTGTCATATTTTACACCATTTTTTACATCAGCAACATTTCATGTACGCGGTTTAACCCTACCAGTAAGTGTAACCTATACGTGTGTGATGACGTTTCTTGAAGTGCTCCACTTCAATGCTAAAATAAATCTTATTAGCAATTTTGTTTATCTTTGCCTTCCATCTTGCACAAACTTGTCGTCCATCTTTCATGGATGACATGTCTTTTTTCCCAATTCTCTACTGTAAGACTTTGTAAGCAGAGGCTGTGTTTAACCTGAATGAACCCTCTAGAATATAACCTCATCTCTGTGCCCTGTTACTGATTTTCAAGCAGCATTTTTATGACCAAAATAATCAGAAACCAAGTGGAAGGACAAAAGACATTCCGTATCAACTCCAGATATCATTGGGCCGATCCGGCACTAAGGGTGGAGATACACAAAGGCACCTGGAAATGCTGCAGAAAGAAAATCCTACAGTAACCCTTAATGATCTATTTATTCTCACTCAAAGAGAAAGAGCCAGGTTTTGCTTCCTCCCCCATACCACCATGATCAAAGAAATAGGAATTTCATGAAGGGATAATACACAAGCTGATTGCAGCAACTTGCAAATAAACTAGCAGGGGGTATCTGGGAATAGACAGCAATTTTCATTCCAACCGGAATGGAAATTTCTATGTTAAAGGGTATTACTTCTGATCAGCCAGGATGGAGGAGGAAGCTGGTGCAATAAAAAATGTGAAATTTCTAAGTGATTGGGCCCAGGAAGAGAGAAGGGAAGGAACTGACTCTGCAGCCTTGCTAAATGCTAAGATGAGGGGGATATGGAGAAGATGCAGCTGCCAAGGCAGTCCCTGAACAACACACTTCATAGATAAGAGACACCAGCCATTCTTTGGAGTAATTGTAGCTGCCAAGAGCTGTTGAGAAAAGAGCGAATTGAAGGGGATAGAGAGGTCAACTGCAGTGATTATGAAAACAAGTCAAGGCCAAGGACAGGCACAACGCTTTGGGATTTGGCCAGGAGGTGATAATTTGTGGGTTTAGTCAACTGCAATCTCAGTGGGGTAGAGAGGGCAAAAACTCTGAAAGAGAGAGTTGGCCGTGGGAAGATGAAGGCAGCCAGAATACAGAGGAGGAATAAGGAGCTTGGGTAGGAGAGAAAAGGCAAAGGGGCGTCTGGCAGCAGCAGATAAGCTTGGAGAATTGTGGGGTTTTCCCTGTGCAGCGACACAAAGGTGGAACTGGAAGTTGAAGGGATGCCAGGAAAGAAAATAGGGTTAAGTGAGGTGGCACGAAGAACAGTGAATAGGGATTGAAGGAGAAGCAAGTCAAAAGCGGGAAGAATGAGGTTTGTCCAACACGGGTCTCACATGAAAGAGCTAAAAAAAAGGGTTTCTATCCCAAAGCACCAGCGGTCGCTGCTCCTTGGCCATGAGGAAGAGCTGTGCCCTCCCACTGTATCTTCCTCAGCTGATCCTCTGAGTCTCATGTGTGCCTGCAGTTTGGGAAAAGAGATACCAGAATCTCTCAAAGAGAAAAGGCATCCTTTCACATTTTTTGTTTTAAAATATAAACTTGATTTATGCAGCATCTGGGTTAAGCAAGCTACAGTACATTCTTCTCTCCCTAGCCGTTCTAGTTTAAGCTCTGTCAGGCTGTAAGAAGCAATGACTTCGATTGGCTTTCATCTGCACTTAACCACACTCACAGCAGCGTAACGCGTACCAGTCCTGAGAAGTCTATTTACCTCATTTTCCATTAAGACCACAGCAATAACCTCTAAGCAAATGTTGCATGAAATCACAACGCCATTCACATCAATGCTGAATCTCTCATGCCTCTGAAACAAATCCAGATCTCACCCTCTAGTTTTAAAAGTCTCCTGTAAGGACAGCTATATGACTTCACTGTCATATCATCGTATATGTGTCAACCCCTGTTTTCAGTGGACACATTTATTATCAACCTTGGGATACAATTTCTATGCTATTTACAGAATAGAAAAATACGTCCTCTGACAGTTTATGGGGGAAAAAGAGTGTTATGATTAGACAAGGACAACACCATTACAACCACAATTACAACAAAGCTGCACTTACTGACCCCAGCAACAAAGGAAGAGTAAGAGGGAAATTCTGTGTAATATTTTATATCCGGAACTAATTAAAGATCTCATTCCCCAAACAGCCAGATAGCAAACATAAGCAGTGCCTCCAGATGAAGGATTCCTATTTTGATGGTTACTGTAATGAGCACATTCCCAAAGGAAAGAGCCAATAAAAAGCATCTCCTATCTGGAGGATGCTGAATGGAAGTTGGACTTTTCTTAATTTTACTGCAATTCCTTATTGCATCATATCAGCCTCCACCAAAGGTCTCAGTTCAATTTTTCTGTAATGAATTCGGAGACTCAAAAGAAGAATTCCATCCCATCTCAACCAGCTAAATTTCTCTCCTTGACTTACAGCTGACAATGACTATGAGTACACCATTTTTACATCATTCTGTGCTGTTTTAATTAAAATTTATTAACTTGAGAGAAACGATCTCCTTATCATCAACAGACATTTAGAACAAAAAATGCCTTTTATTGTGTTATTAAACTGTTTCAGACAGAACCATCACTACAGCAAATTGTAGCTCAGCTACCTAGTGGCAAATTAGACTGATCTGTTCCCCTGCCCCACCTTTTTATTCACATGAAGCAACCCTCAGACAAAAAAAAAAAAAAAATCACAGTACTGCCTTCTGCAAAATTTTGTACCTACACTGATAAAAAACACCTATGTACTTTGCCCATTTCTTGTAATTAAAAAAAGGAAATAACAGGGGCCAGGCTGTAATGCACCAAGCCCTGGACCATGTGTTCTCTGAAAGGATTTTTGGAGTCACTTAGAAATGATAGCTGCAGCTAAGATAGTCAGAGGGAGAGCACACAAAAGAAAAAAAAAATTTAAAAAATACTTCTAGAAAAAGAGAATACTTAAAATGCCAGTGAGTATTATGACAGGGGTTAGGCAATAGGGAATGATGAAAGGAGTTGGAAAAGTAAGCTGTAAACCAGGAGAGCACCAGACTCAGAAATTCAAACAGGAGGAGATAAAACAGGTTGGGTAGATTAGCAAGAGGTTACTTAAGACGAGGGATGAAGGGAAGCATTATTAGTGACCTGACTAGTACCCTCAGTGACAAGGAAGAGACAAAAGAAACCTAGAAAACCCCTCACCTATTTCAGGGACTTGAAGGGATGTTAGACATGTGATTACAAATGAAACTCAACTCAGTTTAAGAGCGGTGAAGTAAAGTATGTCACCAGAGCAGGAATCAAGACAGGAAAGCAAGACTTGACGGGAGAGGAGGAGGAAAAAGTAACAGAGATTTCCCAGGTTAGATGTCAGAAGAGAGCTCTGGGATCAAAGGCTGGTCAGCCAGAAGAGGCAGGATGTGACACAGCTGAAATTATGATTAAAACAGAATCAGCAGTGCTCTCAGCACTGTAACTCTTAAAACATGATTTTACATGTGGGGTTACTTTATAACGTCTCTCTTGCACTGGATGGAGAGGAATGGGTACTACAGAGAGAGAAATATAACCATCATGACCACTTACATATTTTGGGTTATTTTAAAGGAGTAAAACTGAAAAAAAGAAGAGGCAGAATTGGCAGAGAGACAAGAATAAGGTTTTTCTCTTTGAGTGTGAAGAGACACTAGGTACTGGGTAAAGCACAAGATAAGCACAAAAAAGGAGAGGCCTCCCAAAGGGGGAAGGTTCACTGGGCTGAAGTGGCTAAGATTATCAAGAAAAGCAGAGCCAGGAATCAAATTGCTTCGGTGAGAGAGTGAGAACATTCAAGGTAAGAGACAATACACTGGAATAGGTATTTACCGTGGCAGACTGAGTGGAGTGGGATCATTTACGAGAGCTTTGAAAAACAGTACAAACACAGCAAGCAATTACACCACAATAAATAAACCAGCAGCACAGGTGCAAATGAGGTATCTAACAGAGTGTGCACAGCAGATACAGCAATTGCCAGGAGAGTCGATATTTGAGGGGCCCCAAGGGTGCAGCAGGGATGCTGTCCCCAGCACAGGCAGAATGAAGCAAGTGCTGCCCTGCACAGCCCTTCCTCTGCTAACCTGCTGCAAGCAGATAAAAATGTCAAATGCCTAAACTGAGAACAAAAAAGGATGTTCTCAATTCTCTTTCTCACTGCCTTGAAGATACCCTGCAAAGTTATGCAAATACTTAGTTCAGGCTGCTGATCATAAAAAATCAATCTATTTCTGTTTAATGGGATTTAGCAATTAGTCACATCCTGGTTCCAGTAATTTTGCACAGCCTTCTAACCATCTCTCAAACATCATTGTAAAAGCACAAATATCTGCAATATCATAAAACTTCCTCCTGCAATATGCCTCTTTGTCTCACTCTTTATAGCTAGGACAGACTCAAGATGGCCTGTGTCCTACACATGGATTCCTGCCTGTGTATGTGCTACCAGCCACAGTAGAACACCTCTTGAGTTTGGACTCATGGAATATTGCTATTTTCATACATTATCTAATATTACCAGATCTTAACTCACATTTTCAGCTGGACTCAAAGTCCCCACAACACTCCTGGCAATCTCATCACCTACTCTGGCAGGCAGCACTGCACAACTCACCATTCCCAGGCCTCACCTCTTCCACCAAGAGCACACTTCTCACCTGGATAGCCTAAATTTGATAAAAATAACCAGGCCATCCTGTTTCAGTAAAACCTAGACACAAACCCATAGCAATATGAGGCAAAAAAACCTCTCATCTGTATCTCTGTCTCAAGTTCAGGAGGCCTCAGGTCACGGCTGAAGTTGAGGATGATCTCAGGCACTCTAGACAAAATTTCCCAGTGAGAAGATGAAATTTAGACAATTAATAATTATTAAGAATAGTTATTTTATTCAGAATCCATCATTTTACCCATTTTTGGCATGGCTCATCATGGAATGCAAACTGAAAGCACTCTTAACTCCATGGCTTCCCTGGAAGCTGCTAAACAAGTCTGAAAACCTCTATTATTTCCCTGCTCATTTAAGTCTCTTCTTTATGTACTGGCTCTTCCTTTGGCTGCTTAGTGCCTGGGAGATAAAACAGGATAGGTTCATGCCTAGCTGAAAAGAAACCACACTGGACTGAAAAGTTCTCCAAGTGGCAATTCCTCAACCCCTCACTGCCCCTGTCCAAGCCCTGGCGGAATTGCAGCCGTCCAGCTGCGCTGGAGCTTTCAGCAAACGCTCACCTCTCGGAGTCAGGTGTGCAGCATTCCCCCCACACTGCCTGCCCCCAGCAGCATCCCCTCCTAAGGACCTGCCACTGATCCATGCACAAGGCACTTACCCACACAGCATTCCTGAGACTCCCACATTCCATGCTGCACCACAAGGTGTCTAGAAATCCTGTTGCCTAAATTAATAGCACAAATGACTGTCTGACATAAACAGAACATCTTCTACCTACTTTTTGTCCATTTCTGATGAAGCTAGTGGAGGGAATCTACCTTCTCTGATGCAAAGTATATATGCAGCTTCACTGACTGAGCTAGAGAAAAGCCTCTGTCTTCTTTACTCACAATCAGCACTTTGTCAAACTGTCTGTCTCTACTGAAAACAATCCTTGTATTGATTGGCACTGAGATGGGGTTTAAGGCTGGCAGGAGGATAAGCACTTCCCCACCTTAGGCTCAGTGATTTTGACAAAGAAATGTGCTTGGACAGCTACAAGTCTCCTTTCACAAAGTCAGTTTTCAGAATAAAATAACCCAGTAAAGGCTTTTCACTGACAGTCACAAATAATTCCAGCAGCATAGTTATAAAGTGTCTAAAAGATGTTTTAACCTGCCTTGAAGAACCTGTATGATATCTTTGGCTGTCATGAGAAGGAGGAGGAATAAAAACATAGTTACAAGCATGAGGGGTTACTCTCAGAAACTGGAATAGCAGGCAGTCTAAAAAGATATACACAAAAAACCCCAGAAAAACAAAAAAACCCCACAGCTCCGGTAGCCTGTCATGATAAGTCCCTGAAGCAGAGGCTACAGCAACGGGCTTCTCCAACCCAGGAGCTGGGTGCTACTCATTGTCCCTAGAACAGAGAAATCCCACAAGAAATGAGGTGCTCATGTCCCCATATCAGCCACACATAGCTGTCAAGAAGTGACCCACAGCACTAAACTTTTCTAACCTGAATACGGCTGGGGAGAGGCATGCTATGGAGCGAACTGAAAATAAGACAGGCAGTCCTAAAAATAGCAGCTTTAACCTTTCATTAATCAGCTTCCCCAGCTCTAAAAACCTCTTCTGGTCTAGTCTTGGCTTCTCCCCTCCAAAACACCAGTCTCCATGCTGACCACTAACATGCCACAGCCACCAAGGCACACGGAGCCTGGAACATAAAATACAACCATTCAAATCACAGGCACACAGAGAGCCTGCACTCAGGCTTATCATCGTTACTTAATCACATGTTAAACAAGCTAAGAATTAACAGTTAACACAAGAAAAAAGTTGGCTTTCCATCAAAAGCAATTATAATTAATTCCTAAGAAACGTATTTCTGGATGCCAAATCAGATGGAGGAATCAACTGGGGGATAGATACGCTCCTTCCATAGCTCCACTCGAAATTCTAATTAAGAACAGAAATACAAAAGTGGTTGTGGTGGAAAGGTTAATAGAAGAGGAGGGAATCTCTAGAGACACCATGCCAGATACTCAGTCTCTCTTTTTGGCTCTTCTACACTTTTCCCTTAATAGACAGTCCCTGGAGACACAGATATGCAAACACACACAAACATACTCTACCACATGGATATTTTAGCAAAAATAAGATGACCACGAAATCATGCGCTCTGCCATACTAGAGATCCTGTGGACAATGTGGCTTTGAAATAATGGGCTCTGCTGTAGTCAAAAATCAGCTGCGTCAGAAAAGTTGAGCTGCTGGGGAAAGGAGAGAAAGGAGAGATCTGTAACTCTGAGGATGCTGAGTGTGCAACCTACTCCCTAAACAACAGCGGCACGGAACAATTACAGCTCAGACAATAGGAAGACGGTGTGCAGCTCAGAAGAGCAAAGAATGCTTTTCAGCTAAAAAGCCCCTTTCTTTTGCACAGATTCTGCTGAAATATTCATAAGATAAAGAGAACCTGCACAGAAGAAAAAGCTTTCTTGATGAAACCTTCCCCAGACTGGGAGCAAAACTAAGAGGTAAGTGCTTCCAGCAATATTTTCAAAGCTAATGGTCTCCCAACAAGCATGCAGAAAGAAAGCTTTGAGATATGGGAGGACTTCCCTGACCTCCCCAAGACACGTTACCCTTATAAAAATCTTCAAGACTGAGCTGGGTGTCCTCAGTTTGCAATTCCTGGCTAGGTTTGCAATAAACCTGACTGCAATACCTCTGAGCCATGAACTACCTCTTGTATTTGAACTGCAGTTATTCCAAATACCGAGGAAAAACACTTTCAATATCACTGCTGTGAAAACCTGGGATTACTCACCATGAGTAAAAACAGCCTGATTAAAGCCAGACATGTTTGAGGACAATAAAAAGAGATTTGGGGGAAAACTATCAGAAAGATTTTTTTCCTTAAGTTTTTGTTTTTCAACCACTTCTCCCATTCCTCACTGATGCAGAAGACAGGGAAGAATTAAAGCATCCAAATCAACCTCAGCTGCCATCTCCCAAATCCTTGTGCATACGCTGCACAGCTGGGAATTCTAAGGGAAGATAAAGCTTACAAAGACCTTTGAAACACCGTTCTGTGAGAAAGAATCATAAGACAAGGGTATTTTTTTTTTTACTTTCACTTAAGGTATTTTCCTCTAATGAATACCTTGAAAAATCACACCACCTTGGTCACATCACATTGGTCACACCACCAATGAATGGTATAGTGGTCACCTAATAGCTTAAATCAGTTCTGTAAAAAAACACCCTTGTTTAATGTTCCTCTTTTGATGAACCAAATGTCATTCATCTGAAAATAAAGTGTCACAGAAGTCCCACTGTCTGTGATTTCCATTAGTATTTCGGCTGCCTAACCAAAGTACTGTGCATGAAGGTATCTTCAGGATTATTCTATACTTGTCATTGTATCAGAAGAAATGTTTTTCTTCCTATTATTTATCTTACATAAAGTGAGCCATAGTGCTGGTTTGTTTTTTCGTACTTTAAGATTAATTTATTGGAAATTCTCTTTTTGTATTAAGATTAATTTAAGACCACTAAAACCAATAAACTGTTGTTATTGGCCTCAATCCACACTACCTTTTAAATCTTTGGATTTTCATTCTAGGGCTCGGATGAAAGATTCATTCCAAGTACCTAAAGTAATCTTTACCTTCTACTCTCCCTACTACACACCACATTTTTCCAGTATAATCCATTTTATGCTTTCAGTTATAAATACATAGTTCTGTCTACCTGGCACTTCAGATAACAGAGGTACCCACACAGCACAGTCTGCCCAGACCATGTTTAACGTCAATCACAAGGACCTGCTCTTTTACTGATGCTGGTCATCTCACCCTTGGTATAAAGTCAGAGTGAAGAAGTATTTCCATATTCAAGGCAGAAAGGCAGATATCACAACTCCATCAGGTTTCCACACCTCAGTAAAACACCATAACTAAAACATTATAAATCTAGCAGTTTGGGGATCAAACCCTGTAAAAACTGACATCCAGAAGAAATGGATAAATTTAATGCAAACTGAGATTATTTCATGCTTTATTTCTACTATTTCAACTAGGTAAGCCAAGTGATAAATAGAGAACTGCTGCCACAGAAAGCTATGAAGCCAGGTGGAATTTTTGTAAAACTACATTTTCAACTGTACGATTCTTTTTTTTTTTTTTCTTTTTAAATAAAAATCTTATCACTCTGGAGAATTTCTGATGCCATGGGAAATAATAATCTGCAAACAAAAAGTCTGCCCAACTTGCAGTGCACACACACCAGTGTACAGACAGCAACATACTATCACACTGAGAGTTTTTTAACTTCATTAGGTATATAGTTGAATTAAAGCACACACAGGTATAGAGTGTTACACCACATAGGCACTAAACCTAAACTAATATTTAGCATCCTATAATGCAGGGCAACCAAAACCAGGTCACAAATGTAGGAATTTCCTAATGCAATATTTATACCAATCAACTCTATTTTTTATGACACCTTGTGAGACATAAAATGCTTTAGAGGGTTAAATAATAAATGATAGGAGAGAAATGAGAGGGAGAACATCGTAAGGACTTAAATTTATATCGTCTGATGAAATACAAACCGACAGGAACTTATTGAGGGAGGAAAATACAAAGAGGCTAGCCCAGATAGGGAAACCTGCAGAGGCCCTTTAGTGTTTAATAGAGCCTTTGCTTCTTTGTTTTTATCTTGAATCTTATTTTCATTCTAGGATAATACAGTATTCAGAGGCCAGCTAAGGGGTAAGAGCTTTGTCAAAGGACAGCATTTATTAAGATATTATCAAATATCCTCCTATTCATGTTTTGTGGTGTTTTCAAGTCTTCAATCAAATTTTACACTTTTTTTAAGAAGCTTTGCAGCTGGCAGGTTGTTTGTTCACTGTCAGTGCACACAATGGAGAACAATGGCACATGGGCACCTCCCAGACCTTACTGGAGAATGGTGGCTCAGACACGCTTCTTATAGCTATCATCATAACATAATTTATTATTATAGCATTGGTACTATGTTATTGATTATTTTATTTGATTTAGCATTATATAATTGCTTATGCTGTTATATCATTGATTGCCACCTGTGCCAGCAGGATCATGTGCTCCAATGATGATGAAATATCACCTCCCCAGTCTCCATTTCACTGACAGTCAAACTCAAAAAAACCACTGTCACCAGATCCAATGAATTACTGTGTTACAAATATCACAAAACACCGAGTTTCCTACCTGTGAGCATATTAGGCTTCTCAGTGATGCCACAACAGGCTGGTTACAGCACTCCTGCTGTGCTACCACACGCAGCACTCACAAGGTGATACTGCATAAATAACAAGTATTTTCTTAACTGAGTCTTTCAATTATTTAGAGATACTTGGCAAATGCATTGCTAACAGCTGTTTTGTAACAGATTTCATGGTACCATACACCTGGTGCTAATGCTTCAGCATGTCTAAATGGTTTTCTAAAGATTACACAATCAAACATCGTAAGATAAAATCACTGTAATTGGAGCCCTCATCAAAGAGGAAATTACCGTTACACGTTACAAACCCAACACACAACTTCCCAAGGCTGAGCAAAAGGTAACATTACGATGGCCACAGAGCTAAAAGATCTCTCATAACCTTACCCCAAATACAGGGATCCCATTTCTTGCTGTGATTCTCTAACAGGCTTACAGGGTCCACCTGATAATATGAAACATAAAACCCATCTCTGATGCACCTACTTGATTTTAAGCTAAATAAATATTCTGGCTTAAGATTCAAAGCAGAATAATATTTCAAATACTGTGTCACAGACCCTTTCCGCTTTTCTGCAGGCAACTCTAAGACTCAAAATTTATCAGTGACATTAGAGTCATACCTTAAAAACTGATTTTCTCAGCACTGATACTATGCTGAAAGCAATTGCTCTGATCCCTAAATACTACATAAATAAGTGAATATATTTTAGATGCTGAATATCAAATCGATGCCAGATAACTTAGTTGCACACAGGTGTTTGCAATAAAACAAGCAGGATAAAAGTAATGCAACACAGACTTGCTAAATCTGGTGATGGCTTTAGGGAATTTGCTATTAAAACAAAACACAGGAATTGCACGTGTATCTCCAGGTTTATAATCTACCAGGAAATCCATGAACAGGAAGAGAATTTTTAACTATGTTAATATGTTAATTTTTACATGTATTTGAATGCTGCAGGATTACTGTGACTGTGATTTGCACAGAAATGGTGTCTCTGCAGATGTTTAGGTGTGCAAATATCCATACTGGGAGAAATCTTAGGTTTACTGAAATTAGTATCAATCTTGCCACTAACTTCAACTGGGATTCTGAACACAAAGAGATTATGTTAGATGAGACAGCATTAGATCACAGGAGATCAAAGACTACACTGAGCTGAGTAAAACAGGGAGGAGATAACTGATGGGCAAAGCCACGGACATGCAACCACATGGGCAGCTTCTCCTGAGCTCGGAAATCCCACAAGGTCAACTGGGTCACCATTCTCCACAATTAAATCCTAGGAAAAAGACCAAGATATTGGTCAAAAAGTAGCCTCCTCCCTCCTCCTAAGGGTCATTTCACAGGGGACCTTGCAGAGTGAAGCAGCCACCTTGGTGCAGACCTTTTCACCACCACCAAGATTAAACACAGAGTCGATTCTTTTTTTGAGTGAAACTGAATATCCACTGGCTCCTTGGAGTGACTCAGTAACACAGACTGAGTTAAAAGGAAAGTTATTCTGATTAATCCCCCTCTGTTGTCTTCTCTTCGGGGAGTTGTGCGCCCACTCCAAAAGGCTGCATATACACTGTTTTTATTAAATCACATTCAATTACAACCGTATTTATTAAAACCAATAACTGCAACTGGTAAGAATCCCCCTGTGCTTGTTTCTAGGTATTTAAATTAAGTTAAATGCACAATAAACTTTGCATTGTTTCAATTTACATGACCCCTGAGTCTTTAGACATCCCGCAGGCAAAATTCACAGACTTAGAAACTTCTATTAAGCATGAACATATGGTGGACTCAGCATCCCGCGCTGTTTCTGCTCTTACTGAAGGGTTATGAAGTGCCTTGCTGCTGCTAAATCCACTAAAGCAGCCTTACACCAAGCCAAAATCCTCTTTCATCCCAAGGAAAGGTGCTTTATTTTCAGCTACAGCTCTGGTGAAACTGTGACAGTCCCACCACTGAGACATTTGTTTTCTCTGTGTCCTGGCACACGCCTGGCTCTGGATATACCACTGGACCTGCATTTTACGTAGCAGATATGCCAATGTCCTGGTATCTGGGCCACTACACATTTCATAGACCTCAGAATCCACCAGGGACCTGGATTTGCAGAGGCTCAGTAACATGAGAAGCTCTCCTCACAGAAAGATATCCACTCAGGTGCAGTGAGGAGGTGTTTCCCATGGCTTCTTTCCAGCACTGTCTTACTGAAGGCTCTCAGAGTGGTACCCAGGCTCCCTCACCCACACACCCAATGGCTTGTATTCAAGGAGAGATCCCTTGCCTTCACTTGGCAACCACTCTCAGTCCTGTGTGAGCCACCGCTCTGCATCAGCTTTCCCTGCATTTGCATTCAGGACAGAAGCAATTCACTGAATTTCTCTGGCCAATTCTTGATGTAGCACTTCTTTCTGCCCTTTTTTTTTTCTAATCTCATTGCAGGGTTCAAGTCAATATCACATTCAGACAAATACCTATTTTCATTCCATTCCCTTGGTAATTCTGTCTATAACATTTTTCTCATGTTCAGAGTTTCCCACAGTCACTTTTTCAATATTTTACACATCTTTCACAGCAGAACTGCCACTTAGTTTCCCTGAACTAGTTTGAGTCCTGCACTGAAAGCAAAGACTTAACTGCACACAATGCAGCACATCTTCCCTGTACAATAGACAGTTCAGACAGTATTTTCCAAGAACTCACAAATAGGGTCATTTGTCATTTTGTGAACAAAAATGCGAAAATGCATTGGTAGTAACCCTCCTCAGGCACTACTCTTAATCATATCTTCAGCCCCCAGGCACAACTTAAGAGGAAAACGTAATTTAAAAAAAAACAATTTAATCTGTTTCAGGACTTTAAAAAGAATAAAATCCTATTATTCACTCACAATAATTATACAGCTATTTCATGACCTCAGTACAGAACAAAGTCAAGATTCTTTGGGTGAAGTGACTGTGAATTTCCATTCCTGAACATATTTGATTTATTTTAAGGTTAACCCTAATTATAGATACATTGCATCTATTAGGTTTATTTTAGAATATTTGCAGCATTCCTGTAATGTGCCCAGCCCTAAATTGCTTTCAGACACTCTTAATCTTTATCTGCATTTTAATAAAGCTTTAATTTTGTAATATGTTTTAAATTATCCCTTTGCAGAACACGAAGGAAATTCAAGTTTATTTTGACTCTGTGACTCTTCGGAAATCTTTATTAGAAGCTGAAACACTGTGCAATGTGCCCATTCATGTCTATTTTGCTTCGCTAAGTCTCCACCCCATTTCAATAGCTTAAGAGCATCTAACAAAACTCATGTCTTGTGCTGAGAACTCTACTGTTCCTGCTTACACCATCTGCTTCCCATGCAGTTTTCCCTCTCCTACTGATACATAATACCTATATAGTACTCATTCTACTTCCTGAAGTGAACACCACAATATCTGTGCAATACACTGGTAAAGAAAGAACAACACTATTTATCCAGTCGTCTACATGATCACCCGTAGTACCTGGATTCAACACAAATGGGCTCTTCCCAAGTGCTGATTAACTCACACAGTGCTTATCTTCTGACAGCAGGCATTACATGGCAAAACTCGAGGAAGGAAAATAATAATCTTAGTCCATCTCACAAGAACTTTAAAATGTCCTTGCCATTAATCACTACAGTCCTTTCAACAAACTTTATCTGGTAGCAAGACAAATCATCAAAGCCAGAACTTGTATCAATATTAAAAATAAAAGACTACAGGAAATTTCCCCTAAGAAATCTGTTGCAAAGACATAAAACCCAGATTCTACTCATCAATTTTGACTTTTTTTTCTCCAGAGAAGTAGTATCATAACTATGAACTGTGTGTAACAGATGTGGGTTATCCATATCTAAAACAGAAAATGGCACCCAATAATAGCTTTTAAGGTAAAAAGGAATCACGAGATCACATAGTCTGACCTCTCATATAACACAGATGCCATCATTTCACTGATATGAACCTTGACTGGACTTCAAAATCTGCACTGGGCTGCTTATGTATTTGCCTAAGGCTTATTTTCCTGATGACATGGGGAGACAGGGGGTAGGTTTTTGAAGTGGTGGTTCTGACATCCAACTACAACGCTCTCTCTCTGGGGTCTTTCCCTTCTTTCTGTGCTGCACTGAAGAGTCTCAGAACACCTGGCACTTTCTCTGGGTGAAGGCTTCTGTCATGCCCAACAATACTTCATCTGTTCAGATAACCTAAGCAGAAAACATTCTACAATTTTAAGACTTCTCACTGAAAAACAGTCTCTGTTACTTCCATGACACCAGTCATTTTTTTGGTTCCATACTAGGTTTTCTGACTCAGGTAGGGGCACAGATATCCCCTCCAACTCCTTGTGGACCATAGAAAAAGTCACTCAATTTTCTTTTTTCTCTTGTTTCCTTACACTGCCAGTCAAAGACAAATTATTTCATTAGGGTTTCGACCAACCCAAAACTTAAAACATTCAGTTCTGAACTATATAAAACTAGTCAAAATGTCAGAATAGGTCTAGAGAAACGATAAGCAGGCTTAAACTCCTGTAAGGGCTCGAGCCAAACAGGCTGAACTGCTTCCATGCACCCAACACCACACTGGGTGCTACCAGCATTCATGCCTGTAAATTAATCATCCCTTTTGAGTCTTAATCAATCAACCAATCAAAGGCAGTGTTCAGCAACTATGAAACCCATGGGAAGACAAAGGAAACTGTGCTGCTGTAAATTTCTGTATTTGATGTCTGTGTTGAACACTTTAACAGTAGTTGTCAGTAGAGAAGGATAAGGAGAAACAAAGGTAAATTTATACCTATGGCATGCTGCTTCCTTTAAACTGTAAATATAGAATTATACATGTATCTTATTTCAGATAGTCTTAATAGTCTGGGGCATTTATTTTCTGCCCCTCTGCTACTGAAACCTCTTCATGCTGCCATGTGCTTCCAGAAGTACATCTCACCCCTTCCTTGGGCTGAGCAGTAGTCTCCTGTTCTGACAGACCTTACATATCAGACAAAATCCAAACCAAAACAATAAAAAAAAATCCTTGGCTAGCCATAATGCTGAGGTGAGGAAGAACCATCTGCAAGCTTTAAAAAGCCCATGTACATGCACACATACAGATAAACTAAAGAAACTATCCAAAAGCTATAAGAGTAGCTTTTATTAAAGTCAGTAAAAAATGTGGCAGAGGCTTCGAAGAGCCAACAGCAAAGGAGAAAGTATCCTCTTAATTTTTTTTTCTTTTGATGCCTTAGATTCAAACACATATTTCTTATATATTTATAAAAAAAGAGGGGCTAGCAGTTGCTAGCTGCTGGGCACAGCCATTAATCCAAGGGAGTACACTGACATTAGAAGTAGCGTTCTCCTTTGGTCTTGCTTCCCAGAGGAGGGAAGGTGATGCTGCTCATTTAGTCTCCAGTTGCTGGAGGGAAAGAAATTCAATGACTGGACCAAAAGCAAAATTACTTTTGGGATGTTGCAGGAGATGTTAATTTTTTAGCCTTTTTATTAAAATTTTTTTTCAAAATTGGAGAGGTTAGTGAACTCAAGAGGTTAGTGATTATGTGTAAGATTGACAAACATTGTCTATAACCTCACACACTGACTGTGGAGACTTGTTACAGTGAAACTAGAATAAATAATCATATCTGCTGAAGTCTGCGTGTGCTATACACAACTGTTTTGCACACTGACAGCCTGGTGGAACGGTGGGGAAGGGTGACCAACTGCTCTGCAATCCCCTGGGGTGAGCACCAATCCCACATCCTGCCTGGGCTCACCCCGCGATTTCCTAGCCATGCAAAACCCAATTACTGCACAACAAGAAACTCCCAGCTCTCCACACATGGCTTTCAAATATCCTAGCATCCTCTGCACAGACTGAGTCTTTTATTTGGGATTTTTTTTTTTCTGGAAAGGTTTTCTGAACTTGAAGTCTACCATAAAAGACTGTGAAGAGAACTGAGAAATACAGTCACGGATAATTTCCAGTGACTCACCTCATGTGAGATAAATGATTAATATTAGCCCAATTATATCTTACAAATTTTTATCTTCCGCTTCTTTGCTTTGCCAAGGAAAGGCAGATGGTAAGTCAGCCTACAACTAAGACATGAAAAAAGAAAAAAAAACCCTTGAAGACAAGTAAGTGCAAACTGACCTACTTCTAAATGAGAGTTTTAAAGAGTTCTGGGGTTTAATTACAGTTATATTAAAGTAATGCCTCCTCAGAAACTTCCAAAAATATTAAAAAGGACTAATTTAAAAGCTCAGCAAAACAACAGGCACAAGGAGGTCTGGACTGAACCAAACCATGAGCTCATTTTTCTTGCTGCTTGGAGCCAGATGTAAGCCTATGGCATGAGAACAGGGAGACCTCCCTGGGCAAGCCTTGCAAGCTTCTGGCAACCTAAAATTAGGAAGATTCCTGAGCCATGAGGAATGGCTGTTCCTTGGTTAGTAACAGCTCCACAAAGGCTCTTCATCCATGCCTTTCTGTAGCCCTTTTGTGTGCCCATTTTGGCCCCAGCAGGCAGAGCAGCTGGGGTGCAGAACTATGCAACCCCAATGCACGGTGCTGGGGAAAATGGGGTCCCCCTTTTTTGCTCTGAACTTGCTCTGAACTGCTTTCATCTGACACACCTACACCTTTTAGCAGGCATACCCATGAAAAATCGCTTTTTTCCACCTTCTCCCTGCCCCCTGGAAACGGTACCTCCACACGCCACAGTCGCTCTCCATTTTAATTCCCTCTCGCACAAAAGCCGTTTGACGAACACGAGCGTCACTATCGTCTCGCTGCAGCTTCCCCGTGGCACATCCTTTTGATCCAGCAACGGGTGTGTTTTTACATGCATTTCTCATTTTTTCAGCCTCTATGCCTTGGCAGAGGGTGATCCTGATGACTCAGCCTCGCACGGTGCACACACAGACGTATGCATTTGCTCACATGCTACAGAAGGGGAATGTGCACTTCAAGCCCATTCACCAGCAATGCAGAAGCTTTTGGCTATGGAATTTTGCTTCTCCACACTTTGCCAAACTTAAATGACTCAGTATTTGAACTTTCATACTGGAGATCTGTGTCATGAGATCAATCCATCACTCTCTATTGCAGGCCAAAGCAAAATCAACTACCAGTTTTCTGACTGGAACACTTTGCTTTGTAAAGGTGGTGAAGTGAGGGCACATCTGGTCTCCCAGATTTCATGGGATGAATAGATATGCATTTGTGCTTGACTCTTCAGGATGATTTTGGTGTGTGAGCTGCAGATCCAGGGTGAGGTGTTCTTGTAGCTGCTGCTCTGGCTGTAGCAGTGCTGGTCACTGTGCAGGGTAGCAGTTGTATTTTTATATGGTATGTTAAGTGCTGTATGATTCATAGAATCATGGAATTGTTCAGGTTGAAGAGATTCTAAGATTAATGGGTCGAACTGTTAACCCAGGATTGCCAAGTTACCAATAAACCATGTCACCAAGAGCCATATCTATGCATCTTTAAATACCTCCAGGGATGGCAACTCAATCACTTCCCTGGGCAGCCTGGTCCTGTGCTAGATCAGGAAAGAGAAAACTCGGGAGCACTGGATTGGGTAGAGATGGACTAGGACAGACAAATGAGATTGGGACAGTGAACGATTGTGACAACCCCTCTCCCCATACCTGAGACTGGAATATGGAAATCTCAGACTCATCACTTCCCAGTTTCTGCAAGTATCTGCAAAACCCACTAGCAAGCCTTACTCCCCTGCTAGCCCTGTGGGGCTTTCCAAGCATATGTAACAACAACAACCATCATCATCATCATCATCAATGCTAAGAATTAGAACTGCAAAGTCAAGCAGACTAACTTAGAAAACTCCAGAAGTTGTAATCATTCAAATTTAATTCATCCCTACTTAAAACTTTTTCTTTCCTTTTTTCTTTTACCCCAATAGTTTGTATTTGTATTAGAGACCAGAAATTGCATCTGATCCTTGACTTGGGTCCCACAGTACCATCCCACCATAAACATATACCTTTCCCCACCACATATGCACTCAGTTGAAATTACCAGCACAGAAGAAAATTACTTGTTTACTGCCTAGTACTAGTACTGCCTACACAAAGGCATCATGGCTCCTATTCCTGCTATAAAAAAACCCCAAAAAACCAACAAAAAAAAAAAACAACCCAAACAAAAACCAAAAAACCAAACCAAACCAAAATCCCAGGAAGAACAACAGAAAAACCTTTTAAATAGTGCCTCCATCTGAGAAGTCACCAATGTGATGCTCTGCAAGGAGGCGTGTATAGGAAAGGGGATAAGGATGCACACATAAACACAGTGCTCTACATAAAGGGTCGCACACAGGATCAAGCTGAAGAAAAGGAAAGAGGGCCATGGAAGTAACTCCTTACAAAACAAACTTTACCAGTAGCAATGCATCATTTCTTCCATAGCATTACAATTTTGTTGTTTCTCATGTTCTGGGTTTTTTCACTTCTGTTTTGAAACAGAGGGAATAGATGAGAGACCTCTTCTATAAAATGCTTCTGTGTACTATGTTAAGAAGCTCATTTGCACTTTAAAAATCCTGTTAGTGTTACTGGGTTTGCTTGAACTTTGTGGTGCAAAGCAAACAGGAGTCTCTCTAGATTTTCAAGACTCAAACATAATTCCATTAATTTTCAATTAGTAGTTGGTCCACGTACACGCAAAATAAATGATTTAGCACCTTAGTCCTGAGATACCAAAATCTAAATGGAGGGGGTTTTCTTCCTCTATTGTATCCTGTCTGCAAATATTAGTTACCATAACAGAATATCACGTAAATCAAATAACTGCCTCTTTTTCATAATCGTGCTGGCAGCTGCAGTGCCATGTTTCAATGGCTATCCACTGGAACTCATTAAGAAAGCATTATGTATAGTAAATTAAAATGCAGGGTCTATGATCTGCAGACAAAAGAATGACAAAGCTTATCAAATGTGTGCTCTGGACTTCTCATTAACTCAGGGCTTTAAACGGCATTGTCCTCTCTGAGCGGGTGACTGTGCTCGAGCATCTCTCTGTGTTTGCAGTGAGCAGCCTGTATCTCATAGAAATTGCTCTGAAGGAAAGTCTGTGCTCCTTATTCAAAATAAGATGAAATTTTGATTTGGATGAGATTGCACCCTGAACCAGCTATTAGAAATGTCCATGCATGTGCAGAGTCCCAGCACACAGTCTGAATCAAGGCAACGGGTGCCAAGTAGAGATGAGCAGCATTTCTGAGGATTTGTTTTTGTAACTTCTTGTAACTTTAGGGAAGCAAGAACTGTGGCCTGGCAGCAAATGCAAATACAGCCAAGAGACTGGTCCCACTGAAACCACCAGTAAACTTCCAGCCCCACAGACCCAAGGTCAGTGCAGAAGGAGGGGCAGAAAGCACTCCAGGCACCAGAGCAGAGATTCCCCTGCAGCCCATGGTGAGGCAGCTGTGCCCCTGCAGCACATGGAGGTCCAAGATTGAGAACAGATCCACTTGCAGCCTCTGGAGGATCCCATTCCAGAGCAGGGGGATGCCAAAGGAGGCTTCTGCCTTGTGGGAAGTCCACAGTGGAGCAGGCTCCTGGCAGGACCTGTGGGACTTGAGAGAGAGGAGCTCACACTGGAGGTGGCTTAGTGGCAGGACTTGTGAGCCCATGAAGGAACCCACAGCGGAGCAGCCTGTTCCAGAAGGGCTGCAGCCCATGAAGGGACCCATGCTGGAGGAGTTCATGCAGAATTGCAGCCAGTGGGCAGGACTCATATTGCATAACTTCTTGAAGGACTGCCTCCAGTGGGAGGGACCCCAGGCTGAAGGAGAAACGTGTCCTGCCGGAGGAGGAAGGAGTGGCAGGAACAGAGTGGGATGAACTGACTGCAGCCACCATTCCCAGTCCCTCTGTGCCACTGGGAGTGAAGCTGAGCCCAGGAAGAAGAGAGAGGTGGAGGGAAGGTGTTTTAAGATTTTGGTTTTATTTATCATTATCCTGCTCTGATTTGTAATTAATTACAGTATTTTCCCAAGCTTAGTCTGTTTTACACATGAGTAAGGGCAAGTGATCTCTCCCTGTCCTTATCTTGACCCACAGGAATTTTGTTATATTTCCTCTGTCCAGCTGACAATGGGAGTGATAGAGCAGCTTTGGTGGGCGTCTGGTGTCCAGGCAGCATCAGCCCACCAACTCTTGATTTGGTGTTACAGATCATTGTGTTTTACATTATAGATGGTGCACAAAGCAACTACACATCACAACGTGGTATATTAGCATAAAAGAAACCTGAAATCCAAACAGTCGACACAAATTTTCACAAGTTTAACACAAGGATGCAAAGAGCATTTGTCAGTGCTTCAGAGAGATGCATAGTTATCTCTGCCCATAAGCTTTGCCATAATACTGCTGGACATGCACTGAACGTGACAGTGAAGACAATGCTGGTTGTCACTTCAGTAAGCTCTGATTTCCCCAATGACCGCTATTCAAAGAACATCATTCACTCACCAGAAAATTAAAAAACACATCAACAAACTGCCCAGACCCTGGTAAGTGCTTAATTACCTACAGTCTCCTTAATATAAATCAGGGCATCGACATTGATGCTCCTTGACTCAGCTTCAGAAAGAGAAAGAAATAATTTATTAAAAACAGTCATTCAATATTCATCCGGGATGCAAAACTTGCAAGCAGAAAAATGTAAGGAGGGAGTAAGTGGTAGGGACAAAAAGGTTAATCACTGCTGTTTAAACATTAACAAATGAACATGTCTTAGACATTAGTAATTGAAAGAGAAAATTAACTATTTTCAACTGATATTTCTATCTATTTTCAAAGCATCTGAGTAATTCCTTTTTGTTACTTCCCAATGCTAGGCACACTGACAGGCAGTGCCACATAAAATACAGCACAGCAGCAGGAGAAATAGCACATGGCAGTGGCATGTCTTGAAACAGCACAAGACTTCGGTGCCTGTTCAGACGCCAACACAAACAGAGGTTTCCTGTTAGAGGCAGCCACCACAATGACAGAGAAGTAATCTCCAGGAGCCCCAGCTTCCAGCTCCACTAGCCTTCACAAACCCAGACTGAGACACCAGCCAAACAAAGGCATCCCTGTGGTTGCCCCACTCCATGTGCTAGTACCTCCCTCCTGCAGGTTCTGCACCGCAGGTAGGTCACTGGCCCATTAATCCAACCGGATGCCCCCATCAAAGCAACCACCTGAGCTCTCTCTATTTTCCACTGCTGGCTCCACAAAAGACCCTGACGAGGCCTGATGCTGTTGAGAGCCACAGCCAGGTGTCCTCACATCAACCCAGCCTCTGCATCTCTGCCCACAGAGTGTCACCACCCACAGGATGGACCTCCCAGAGCTTATGACACCAAACCTTCAGGACTTAAAATGTGGAGATGGGAGTGAAGTCCTGATTTATTTAAATTTGTTCCTAATTCCATGGTGTCAGTATTTAGCAAGAATTTCTCTTCAGCAAAAAGGCATCAGAGGCTATCAAGGTGGAGGATGCTGACAAGATGTTCCCTTGCCTCAGCCTGCATAACACATAAGGTGTGGGAGATGGTATATACAGCCCACTTAGACCTCAACTCCCCTGCATCACAGCCAACACTGTCCTGTAAAAGCAGTTACCAGAGTCCTCCCAGAGCCAAACTTTAATAAAACACTGCTGTACAGACAAAGACTGAATGTGAGCCTGTCAGCCCACCCCAGAACAGAGGGCTTAGGTCAGACCACACTGGCTCATCACATGGATTAGCTCCTGTTTCATCTTCAAAGAGAGACCTATAAAATCCACCTCCTCAGTGACATCTAAAATATGTATAATTTTCCCCTTCCTTTTCCCTCACCTCTTGGCTGTCTTCTACTATGAGACTGAGAAGGTCTTTGTATTTATTCACATTTAAGTGAGATATCAATATTGCTGGAGAAGGAAAAAGAAAATGAAGATTAAAGCTTCTGACCTTTGCTGAATGAATGTAGCTTAGACAAGCATTATCGTTTTCATCACTGTGAACAGATGTGACTGAAGATATGGGGTTAATACTACTCTTCTTATATACCAGTAGGGCTGAGAGCTATGAGACCCTTGTCCAGCCTCTGAGTCTAAACAGGCTTTTGCATTTTCACAGGGCTAACAAGTAGTAAGTATCCCTGTGACCATCCTGCTTGGCACTTCATTGGCATTTGATGTAGTGGTCAACACTTGCATCCAGGGTTTCCAGTGCAGATAATGGCCTGCTCCCTGCATGATCCAGCTGCACAGGAGCCTGGTCAGGCTCTCCCTGGGAAGGACCAGAGATTGCAAACAAGCAGCCCAGACGTGATACGTGATCTTGCTGCAACACCCTCCCGAAGATAAAAGAAGAGTAAAGAAACAGCTTTGGAAGAAGGGATGAGATGAACTCACAGACACTGTAAGGCCTGTATTTTAAGATTTCACATACATTTTTCAAGACTGTGCATTTGAAGACTTGGTTGGGTGTATGCCTCCCCATGGATAGGGTACTAATGTTCAGCTCTGCTTCCCAGATGTACAGAAGAGGGCCCCTATGGAGTTAATCACCAGGCAAAGGTTCAGTTGTCTTGGCAGAGTAATTACTCAAAACAGTAAAAAAACTTCACAGTTTTAATCTGCAAGGATCTCCTGGCAGGCCTAAGGAGGTCAAAGCTGGACTGAGCTGAGGTGTGCCATCAGACAATGACAACACTGCTGTGCCTGGGACATTTTATTGGTTTACCAATCATAGCAATCAGGTTTCAAAAATAACCATATAAGTGGTTTGGCTTGTTTTTGCAACATTTATTTTTTTCTTGTGGGTGTCACTAGATGGCAGAGCCCATCACAGGGCTCCTATAGCTACATTCCTACAGCTTTCAATATTTGGATTTCAATTAAGCAGTGCATTCTTGGGGTTTTCAGTGGCTATCTCTGGGGTAATTACAAAATCAATGTCTTTTAAAACAAACAAAGAAAGCTTACAAGTTAACGATATGAATGACTGACTTATCTTAATATACTCCATGTTTGGGATGATGACATAAATTTAACCTTTGACTTAAAAAGAATTTAAAATGTCATGCCTGAAGACTGAGTAGCCTCTGAGAAGGCACTATTTGGTGCTGCAAGTGGCTCTAAGGTCTGAATCTCTGTGACACTCTCTGGAGCAAAGGCAGCCAGAGAGAGCAAGCTCCTCATGCTGGGAATCTGCATTTCAAACACAAACCAAAACGTTCCAGCCTGGATGGTTGATCTGCAGTTCATTTATGCACTGAAGTTACTGACAGCAGAAGATGAAAAAGACAAGCCACAAGAAGCAGATAACCTGGGAAGCAACCTGCACAAATCCCAGCATGAAAAGCTTACAGCAGCTGTATCATGCTATTATTTGAACTACCTGGGCTGAAAACAGGCTTTAACAAACTGCTACTTCATTATGTTAGGCTCATTAAAAATATTAATAATACAGAATCCACTTTGTCAAGAGACCAGACCACATTCTCAGCAACTGCTGGCATCCACAGGGAACCTCCCATCATCACCTGGGGAAGGATCTTCACTGTGAGACTAGATGTCTCCAACACGGGCCCACGACTGGCAGTCACCACCATTCCAACAGGCACCCAGAGACACAGAGAGGCGGGTCTGTGTCCTGCTTCCAGCCAAGACAGGGTTAATTGCTGCAGTAGCCAGGAGGGAGTATGGCCAGGACAGGGAGGTTATCCTATACCACCCTACAGCACTTTCCAGGGATGGGGGAAGAGCTCCCTTCTGGGTGGCACAACACGGCAGAAGGAGCAGTCGGGCAGTGTTGGGGGTTTCCACATCAATCATTTGTCTCTTTCTTGTATCCTCTGTCATTGGCATTGTTATCGTTACTGTTCTCTTATCTCATTGCTGTTTCCAGTAAATTATTCTTTTCCCAAGCTGTGATCTTTACCTTTTGTGCTTCCAGTTTTCCTCTCCATCCTACTGCAGGGGAAGGAAAGGGTATGAGTGAGTGAGTGGCAGTGTGGTTTGGAGTGGTTTCAGTGGAATTTTAAACTGGAGAATACCATTCCCAAACCACAACACTATGATATATATATTTATATATATAGACACACATACACATGTAGAAGCAGAAGAAAACAGGTTAGCCGCCAGTTGCTGCTATGAGCAATGGATTGCTCAAAAATGGCAAAATCCTGCTGCACACCTCTCCAAGTTGTTTTGAGTTTATTTCTATTTTTCAGTAAAGGCTCCCCTTTACAATATAGTTTTCTGTAGGAAGCTACATATATCAACTGGTTGTTAAAGCTCTCCAAAAGGAAGACAAGAGGCAATTTTTGTCAGTCAGAGTTCAGCTGGAAAATTTTGGCTTTTCCCAAAAAAACACAGAAACCAAAGTGTTTCATAAAGGTTTGGAAAATCTAGGAATTTTGGAAAATTGTTCTCCAGGAAATTACATCTCTGCAACACCTTCATCCTATTAGTCTTCTTGACAATTACTTCCCTCCCCAGGATTGCAATGCTCTCAGAGAAATGAACAAACTGGAAAAATGACGTGCACCTTTTTTATGTGATAAACTATCATTATCCTGCTCCTGACAAGCCAAAGCCCTCATGTTTCAAAAACTACTCTTTCCTGTGTTTTTCAGTGCTACTCATGGGGACAATCAAGCAGGCCAACCCCTCCTCATTCACAGCATTGCAGGTGGTGAAAGGGAACTGCAAAATTATGTTCTCCTTCCTGCCTTAGGATGCTTAGGGGTGCTGGGAAGGTTCTGCACACTGGGATGTTCCCACATTGGCAGTCCTTCTTTCTCGCCAGCAAAAGGAAAAGGGTCCCAAGGAATCCAATTATCCTTTAAAACCCACCACTTTTAATCAATATCTCTGGTGTAAGTAGAGACACTAGAGAGTAGCACCATCCTGAAATCCAGGGATTATAGATTGAGCCCTGAGTAATCCAGCAATGCCACAACAGAAGCCCAAAAAGCTTCAAGAGACACCTGGGGTAGAAGATGCATCTTTGAAGACCAATCCTACATGGCCCCTTAAGGATGCCTACACTGAAACCGTCAGGATGTGAACAGAATTATCTAGTAGCCAGTATCAAGGATGCCCATGTCAACACCTACAGGAAAAAATGGCAGTTTCAGACAAAAACAAACCAGCTGTGTTACTGAGTTGGTCTCTCTCCTTCCAGAAAACTGCTTTGCCACAGTACTACTTTAGGGCTATTTTCTCCTAAGTGCTGGCTTTCAATTTCATTTATCCCAGAATTCCTTTTTGTTTTGAGGAAAGGCAGCATTGATCACTAAATGCATCCACAGCTGTTGTCTGGTTATCTCCTGGAGAGAATCATGCATCTTTAACCTTTCTCCTCTTTTTCTGTTTTTTTTT
>VWYP01021209.1:172280-237068 GCA_013400435.1 Pycnonotus jocosus | reverse complement strand
CTTTTTTTTTTTTTTTTTTTTCTCCCTTATATTCAGCTCCTTCACAGGGCTCATCAAAAAAAGCCTACTAGGGATAATTAAGTATGTAAAGCGCCTTAGCTAATCAAAATTAAAGAGCTCCTTGAATATGCACAATACACAACCACAGGAGGAATTGTGAAGGACATGAGGACAGCTGACAGTATCTTGAGCTCACATGCTCTGTGGGAAAAAACCAAAACAACAAAACCCCAAGCACCCGAAAATGCATATTCACCATTAAATCTCATCAGAACAAGGAGCAGGAGGATTTTCTAGGCAGATCTGGGAGAAATGAGTGAATATGAAATGTTCACTCTGTGAAATGTGTGAAGGTATTAGTATTAGCCTTTCATCTTTCGGCCTGCTAGTGTGAACCCCAGGTTAGCAGCAACAGGAAATACAGCTGTCACAGGGCACAGGTGGTAGCATCAGCACAGGCCTAAGCTGGAATAGTATAAAGAAATGCTGTGCTTTCTGCAGGCTACCCTGTCATGCCCAGTCTTTGGTAGGAAGCAGCAAAAACATTTGTTCTGTGTTGACGACATGGGCCTGTCTATAGGAGAGAAATTCTGTGAGTTGAAGTGGCCTTTTCCTTTTGGTTACAAATTTCCTTCTAAATATCAATCAAAGAACAAAAGGAAATTTCACACACAATGAAATGCTAGAACCTGCACCCAGATACACTAAACTTCCATGCATTTTCTCAGCAGATGTCTTTGTCACTCATTTCTGGGAATATCACTTGCCATCCCCATTTCAAACACTTTAAGGAACGATTTTAGCACAAAAGCTTTCAAGAGACCTCATGTTGCTCTTTGTGGCTTCTCCCTGCCATGCCCTCTCCTCCTCAGTCTCTCTCCAGTACCAGACCAGCCTGTTAGCTGTGCTTCCCAGATCCTTAAACCACATTATTTAATCTTTGCTACAGCTATGTTTAAAACAGTCTTTAAGTAAAAGTAGTATTTTTATACAGTATGAATTTTAATATTTGTATCAATGTGGTACTCTCAGCAAGTAATAACTCCCGATATTTGGAAGTGAGGATAATGGTATCAAAGTTATTGATAGCAACAAGGTTCCTTCCTTCTTCCAGTGCATAGCTCTACATGGCCACGCATGGAAGCTTCTGCAAAAAGGCTAAAACTCTGAAATCTGCCATTAAATCAATGTCTCAGCTGCTCACCTGGCACAAGTATCTTCATAAATCTCCCTGGGGCTGATAAAGTAGGCTATTTAAGGATGTGAGGGCTTTATTTGGTTTTTTCTTTTTTTTTTTTTTTTTTTTTTTTTCCCTGCAGATTTGGAGGCTGTGTCAGGCTTGCAAGGCTTCCCTGGGAATGAGCACAAAGGGCAGGCAGCGTCAGTACCATCCAAGCAGAGTGTAGCTGGAGCAGGAGCACAGCTTATAATGACAATGGCTCAGATATCACCACCTTGATAGTGGCTCAGATATCACTGTTTCCAATGGCACAATCCACCAGTTGCATTTTGATGTAGAAGAAACTCGTCACTTTAAAGATTGCTTTGCAAGAGGCAAGACTTCTTTGTAAGCGGGAAGGAGGGCTGTTGAAAGATGCTAATAACACACACATCTCACATGATATTAGAAACATGAAACAGCTCAGGTTGGAAGGACCTCAAAAGACCATCTGGTCCAATCTTTCATGTGAAAGAGAACTTAGCTGAAAAATGTGGTTTGAAATTTAATGTCATCCACAACCAGATTATCAGTTTTCCACATCTTTAAATTGCTGCATATTTAAAACATGTTGATGACAGTGATAAGAACACTACTAATCATTCTTTTATTTACCTAATGATCATCCCTCTGATACACTTCTGATATGCGTACTCATCCACTAAAAATTAGCAAATATCCACCTAAAATCTTCAAAACTCCAAAATATTAATTTTAGCCAAAAAAAAAAAAAAGAGCGCACCAATACAGTAAAAAAAAATCAAAAATATAAGCAAAACCGTATTCCATCCTACCAGATGAGTAACAGATCTTTCCATGATTTTTAAATAGGATCAAATATAGATAGGAAAATTATTTGAAGGCCTAGAATATATTGTCTAATTTCATCCCCTAGAAACATATTCAACCAAGACCTACTTTTGGCACTCCAAGCAATGCTGCTGCCTCTACTGACCTCAGGTCTGGACTGGCACTCCTTCAGCCATGCCAATTCTTCATTGCCTCTGGAGGGCACCTCTTAATTCTCTGTTGTTGCACAGGATCAGGAGACAGAGGAAAAGCCTGGGCTAATACACTCTTGGCTAAGGTTTTCACACTTCCTTTGAACTTGCAATTTCATTCAAATATGAAGATAGCAGAAAAAAGTTTTAACTCTCAGTTATATACTCCAGTGCTCTCCTGGACTAACCCTTCCTGCCCCTGCAGACCCACAGCTCCTCCTGGCGATGCACCAGGCAGCCCTGGCCATATCCTGGCTGGTGGGGTCCAGGTGACACCCACAGCACCATCCCCTGATATTATTAAAAATGAAAGACTTTATGAAGCTGTATTTAATGACACTTTATTTAAATAGCATCATATGGCCTCTTCCTTTATTGTTCCAACTTTCTATTATCTCACAAACATTGATGTTCACATGCTGGCAGCAGTTTTAGAGATTTTTAGGTTGTTTCATTTACCAAGACAGAACTTTCATTTAGTCAAACGAAGTTCAGCTGTACAAGGTGCCTGAGTGCCTGAGAATGTTGTCCGTGCCATAAGCATCTGCCTCAGAGGCTTTCATAGATCAGCAGCAACAGCATTTCAGGAATTGCAGTTACTGGCATCATCAGACAAGTGCCCAAATGCTGGACAAAGAAAGGGAAAGGTCATTTTCAGGAACGAAAAACATTCTTTTTCTAATGTTGTTGTAACAGTTCATGACCATCGTGTCAAATCAGGGCAGACAAATTATTCTTACAGGAAATCAATCCAGTTTTTGCTGACAAACTTCCACAGCCAGATGGCTTTGAGGGTTATTACAGAGCATGTGCACTTGAACCTAAATCCCAGAACACTTGCAGAAAGAGCCATTAAACCCAGTGGAGGTGCTTGGCCAATTCAAGTCTCCATTTGGGTCTTTACAAAGATCACAAACCTCTCTTCCCCTCACATGAGCAGCCCATGAGGCAAGACCTGCACCTAGTGCCAGGTGATGCAAGGCACCAGCCCTCCCAGTCACAGCTGAAATGGAGCTCAGCCAGACAGGAGCACACAGAGCTCCTCAGCTTTCTTCATGGGGCACCTTCCCAAGAAGCCACATCACTAAGTGATGAACTTGCCAGGGTGCTGGCCAGCAATGATTTAAAGTTGAGGTGCAATCCATGTGTTGAACACTTTTAAGCATTGTTTACTGCCTCTGGGTGATGATTTACAGGGTTTGATTACTCGTTTTTCAAAAGGACCAAATGTGAGATTAAAATGTTTTAGAGGCAACTGCTCATATCAATCTCTGCAGCAGGAGCTGGGAGCAGAGCTGTCACTCAGGGATGGGGTGGCATCCCAGCTGCCAGCACTGCTACAAGGCATGAACCATTAGAAGCAAATACCTTCTCACAAGATAGACTGAAGACAGGAGAACCACAGCCAGGCAAAGAGGGTTTCTGAACGGTAGCCAACACACACAACAGCAGTCAAAATTCACTGACGATCCTCTGCTGACCACATCTCAGACAGGTTAACAAAAAAGAGCACTATAACATTGCCCACACTTTGTAGAAGTGTAACACATGAATTTTACGTATCTGTATTTAAATCACTTGCTCCTTTGCACCTAACAGGGGGCAAAAATTAAAGCCCAGGCAGGAGTAACAAGGTGGGTTGATGGGAGTTGCCTTGGTAAGGCCCCAAGAATCAGATGGAAACTCCAAATATGGAACACTGAGATGTGAACAGGAGTGGAGAAGCAGTGGGCAACCTCCCTGTTCCCTCCCAATCTGAGCCCTCTCTCGTCGAGACTGGTGAAAATTTATCTTACCTTTGCAGGGGGAAGAAACAGGAACAAAGAGCGAGAGAGACCATCAAAGTAACTTCTCATTAGACATCAAATTGCACAATAATATCCTCTCCATGAGGGAGAAAATATATTAAGAAAACCCCAACAAGTCCACCAGCCTACAAGTCACTTTGCTGTTTTCAAGAGGTTTTGCAAATACCTGAATAATCACTGTAATTAACAGTAGACATATTTTTGTGTCTGATCCACAGAAGCAAGAAATGCAGAGAGGGAAGTTCAGTGTGCTGCACATCAAAACGAAATAAATCATACTTACAGACTGCTCTATAATTATAAGGAGAAACAAACATTACTTTTTCTGCTGGTCTGCCCACACCCCTGCCAGCACCACCTTTTCTTTCATTCCTGAAAATAAAATTTAAAAAATAAAAACAAAAGCATTTACTGTAATAATTTGCTGCTGAGGTCAAGAACATGCTCCAGGGGTGGTAGTGGCAAAGAGGAACTGCAGTGGGAATACAAATAGATACTTTCCTCCTAAACTGCTTTGATGTGCCATTCCTGGAAGACTGCCTTTCTTCCCTTTTTAGCTTCAGGTCTGTGAAGACTTTACACTTTTTCTTTTTTTTTTTTTTTCTTTTTCTTTTTTTCTCCCAGATATCCTTAACACAGGACCTTTTCCCGACCTCACAGTAATAACAAACAGGAGATGAAAAATCTATGTGCCACCTTATCAAAGCCATCTGCAGAATTTAAGCTTTCATTTAAAAATAAAAATTAAACTTCTAGCCTTTAAAGGTTGCAGAGATAACCTTCTCTATGTGAACTGATCCACAGCCATCCTCTCTTTCTATCCTCCTTTGTCAGACTTCCCTGAGGTCCATAACTGCTCCCTATGATCAAATGGACTATTTGGGAAAAACTATTTCACAGATAATGGTTGCCTTGTCTTTCCCAAGTGAAATACCACTGATTTCTCACTGCTGATATGGAAAGCTGATAAGCAGAAGCAAAGCAAAGCTTCTGCCGTACTTTCCACAGATTCACAGCACCAAAAAAACAGACCCCTAAAACACATTCGTATTTAAGATTAGTGCTCATGAGCCTCATTATAGTTCACCAAGGGAAAAGACCACTTTTGGGTGGAATTCATCTTGCCAGCCTGCCAGGTCTGCAGGGAGAGGCAGGCACTACTAGGTGTGACTTCTCAGACACTGGCCTTAAGGTGAACTGCTCTCAGGCTGCCTGACTCTGAAGGGGGAAAATGGCCTTGATGCTCACAGCTCCTACTAGAGACATGGCAGGGAAATTATTAGGGAAGATAAAGGCAAAAATGACTGCCCCAGATGATGGATGAGCCCTGCTGCAGAGATGAATTTTTTCCAAGTTCTCTGTTAATCATGCAGCAGCGAAATCTCTCCTCCCTTCAAACAGCTATCACTGTGATCTTGACCACAGAAACAACCCTCCCTGCCCAAATTGGTAGGACTAAGCATTCCTTCATCATGTTCAGTTTCTTATCTCCAAATGAGGCCCCTCTTTCCCCAAGGAACAGAAAAGAAGAAAAAAACCAACCTCAACCAAACAAAGAGAAAAACAGACAAAGAGAGACACAGCACATCCCCAGTTAATTATGTATTGATAAAGCAGTGATTCGTCCATTCTGAATCTAGTGGACAACTCTGAGAGAAGAAACACAGAACTGATTTTATTTATCAGCTGCACAGAAAGCCTCAAGAATTAAAAATTTCCTGGAGACAACACTAGTAATCTTCATTCTCGTCAAGGGTGATAAAGGGCCAGGATGAGCAGGTGGAGCGAGTGTGTGTAGATATATGCTTTTCTTTTTCACAGTAAATCTTTTTAGATTTTCCAAGCCATGGGGCTACATCATCTTCCTTTGCAACCCTTCTGGTACCTACTGACTCATTAGTAAGCAGCAGCCCTCAGTCAAAATAAAAGACTTCTCACAATGACTTTCAGTCACTGGATCTTGTAATGAGTTCACCAGGAGAACCCCAAAGATGCTGGCCTTCAGTAACTGTTCTCTGTGCAACTGCATGGAGGGATGAAGACACCAAACAATGTTTCTTGGATAAAAACAACTATATTGAGCTCCTTGCTTTTGTATCTCCTTGCAATGACTTAAGACTCCTCTCATCCCCACTCAGTATCCCATTGACAGCATCAGAATATGATATCTTTATCTTATTTTGTTCTGGCCAGTGTATTTTTTTATACTTCAGGAATTAGCTGGATTTAGCCCACACTGACAAATAGCCTCCTCATCTTTAGCACCCTCACCTACCTTTATCTCATCTGTAAAGATTTCAGACCATTTTCTAGATTGCTGCCAAAAATACTGAGTAGTATCAGAAAAAAACTGCTCCCAAGAGTATATAGTGAGAAGAAACCTCCTCAGTGATACCCTCTCCCTAACAATGACATTTTGACACACACCATTAAACCAGTTTTTGATCCATCTAGCATGTACTGTTATGCCTACACAAGTCAAAACAAAAGATCTGGTGGTACCAAGTCCAAAGCCTTGTAGAAATGCAAGTACACTGTAATAACAGATTTTATGTTAGAAAACATGTCTCTCAATCCTGGATTGGCAGAAATGTCTTTACAGATAGAGTAGCTTCATAATGAAGTGACATCAAAAACTTTCTGCTTTACTTAACGAAAGTGAAGTATGCAAGAAGCTGCAGAAAATGAAGTAATAAACCCCCAGAACAGTGTCAAAAAGCAGGTGTCAACAAATACAAGAATGAAGAATAAAATGTCAGCAAATTCAGAGTAGAATCGAGTATTTTATTCACAGTAAGAATTAAAAAAAAATCCAGCACATAATTCTGTAAATTATTCCATTATTTCCTAGACCCTAACTGCCTAAGATACATGTGCTACCACAAAGCTGGAAAAATCATAGCGTAATATATTGCTTCCATTATTCAAAAAGATGAATAATGATCCTTTCAGGTCTTAAATTCCTTGTCTCTAACAGACAGAATAAACCTTGCCTATGCCAGGAACAGTACAATGTCACTGGAGCATGTCTGTACAGCAGAGTATTGGGTTCTGAGGAGCCCATTGAGGGTGTGCTCCATCCTGCTCCCGTGGCTGCACAACCCTACATGCTACTGGAGGGCACCAGGAAAACCTCAGCTTTCCAAAAAGGCAGCACATTTGGGTCCCATGAGACATTCTTCCAATCTGGATCAAAGCCCAGCAAGTGGACTTTGCTTCCAAATCCAGTGTTTGGATGTGCTTCAAAAATCCCTCAATCCAAACATATCCAGCAACACGCATAGATCCCAAACTGGAGTCTGGATGCAGAAGGTGAGCAGGGATCATTTAAAATGAGCAGAATGTTTTTAAGAGTCAGGAAAACGGTATCTTTGCTAGTGTGACATTTTGGGGCTGACTCCATACTGATAAAATTTAAAGCTATTAGTAACAGATGGAGCAGAGGAACATCATTAATAAGTCTATTGATAACAAAAATGCCTATAAGGACACAACTGGCACTGGGTCCTACCACAGCCACCACTGCAGGAATTGAGGGATGCTGCCCCAAAGGGAGCAAAACAGCTTGGTGATTTATCCTCAGGATAAAATACAGATACCTGTGCCTGGATCTGGGGGAATAACAGTTATTTTCGTGTCATGCGCATTCCTCAGGATGTGCCCGAGCGCTTACTCCCACAGCCCACCGCCTCCTGTAATCACTGTGTGGGAGAGGAATGTGGTCTCACCACGAAGCCCTCAGTGTGGATGAGAACGAAGCATAAGGCACTTGGACTCCCACTAAATATCACAGTACTTCCAAACATTTTTCCCCCCAGCTTTAAGCCAATTTTCCAAGCTTTGGCCAATGTATTTGATTATTTCTAATTTTACCACAAACAAAAAAGGCACTATCCACAGACTGGGGTGCACCCTCTCTTTTTTTTCTTTTATTTTCCTTTTTTTTTTTGGCTTTAAAAGCAGTCATTTTCTCCATTAGATCATATTTGTTTGCTTTAGACTTCAGAAATAAATAGCAGATGACATTATGCTGCAGTCACTCTATGTGTTTGCTTTATCCATTTTTGCATTTATTGAAATGACAATTTCCATGCATGATTTTTTTTCCCCAAATGATAACACCCTCCCCCATATGTTCCTATTTATTTTACACCCTGGAAATGATGTTTCTGGAGGTAACCCCACACCCTTCCCAACCACTGTGGCCAATTGTATATAATGTCATTACAGTACTAAGGGGTCTGTGCTTATTTTATCTTGTTCTAATTCAAAATCTTTTTGGATTTAAAACTGTTCCTTAAACTCTGTCCTCCTTAAGGAATGGAAAAGAAACAGGCCTGGGTTAGTATCAGCTGAAACACTGTATTTAAACAATTCTCAAAGGATCCCACTGGAAAACAAAAGAAGACAATAGAACCCCCAAACAAATAAAGCTCAGGCTTTCCCTGCTGCTAGTGTTCTTTGCTGCTCTGTGACACAGCACACCCTAGAAATGGGCAAAAACCCCCAAAACAAATCACAAGAAGCAAAAAAAATTCCATCACAGAACAACAGCCCTGAGAATCCTACCAATGAAAACAGGGCCTGTTTTTGGCCACAGCAGATCTGAAGGCTTTGACTCAAGGTCAAAAGCCTGGGAAGAGCCAAGGTCCAACTGATGGGCAAAGCCTTGAGCAATGTTACAGCAGCCAAACACCCATGACCTGCAGCCCAGACAGTATTGTGTGTGCTGAGGAGGTGGCAGCATCATCTTCACCCACCTCCCCACGCAGCACCCTGCTCCTCACAGCAGCCTCCAATTCCTGGGCTTGTCCTTGGGGAAAAGAGGAAAACATGTCCTCTTTTTCTGTGTAATGATAAAGTAGAACAACTGTGCAAGGAGGAACCCCACACAGATGCCTCTCTTCCATCCTGCTTTTGCCCCACCAGCAGAGGAGATGTGTCTACCATGAGATGTAAATCAATGAGTGCTACAGTAAAAGCATTCTTGGGGCCCAGTCCAAGACCACAAATTTAATTCCTCAGAGAATACAAGCATGGAGCAGACATGCATATTTGAAAACAAAAAGCAAAACCTCTACCAAGCAAAACATCTTCCTGCACGCACACAGTGCTCTATGCAGGCAGGGAATAAACCACAGAAGAGAAATTCCGGCCATCCCAGTTAATGCCCAAGATGATAGTTATGGAAAAGGAGGCAGCTGAGCCAGATGATGCAATCCCACATTACAGCAACATCACCAAGGTCTAGTGCAAAGACAAGAGGACTGCAATCAGATTGTCACTACAGAAATCCTAAGGACACACGATGGGTAACATGCCATGGAGCTGCACTTTCTGCAACACATGCTTGCATGCTTCATGACTAATATCATCGTATAGACAGTGTACAAACTGAGGGGGTTGTGGGGGAGAAAAGGGTTTCACTCTTTTTCTTTAGATGTCTAATTTCTTCTGGTGTTTAGAGATATATAAATAGCTATAGCATCACAAGGCAGAGATTAGATCTAAAATATCCCTTGGAATGTGAAAAGCAGATTCTTAGAAAGCTGTTCTCTTCTGAAGCTTGTGCAATAAGGCCATCATTTGATATATATACCCCAAAGAAGTGGCATTTCATGGAGGAAAGATTCACGTGAGCATTCCTCTTTGAGACAGCAAAGACGCTTTGTTCCTCAAGAAAAGAAACATATTACTATCTCATCTGGAGCAAGAGTGATTTCACTCTTTAATATTCATGTGAGAAGGCAAATAGTTCATCCTTTAAGGTTTGCTTGTTTATCCATGTAATGAATGTCATGCTTCACAGAAAAAACTAGTTTGATGGTGCAATTTCTTTGTATGCTAGCTTTAGTTCTCCCCTTTTTTTAAGAAAAACCCTAGAACACCAATATTAATTTTCTGCTAAGTGATCAGTGATCCATTTAATATCATCTCATACAGAAAAAAGCAGTCTTCGGATGGGCTTGTTCAGTATTGAAGGCTCTGTTGATTTCTTTCTCACTTCCTCCAGTGCATGTTAGAGCACAGTAACTGGTAAGTTCTTAAGCACTTGAACTGTTTTTCCCAGGATGATGAGTCACATTAAACATACTTATAGTGAAAGTCCTGATTAACATTTTCTTCAGAAACCCTGACCAGTGGCATTAGTAAGTCTCTCAAAACCTTGGGAACTGTGTACGCCCTCTCCCACCTCACCGGCAAACCAATCTCATGCCAAGTAGGAAGATGTCCAAGCCCTGCTTTTAGAAGCAGAGAATCCCAGTTGGACAGTGTGGCCAAGCCTGTCGCTCATGTATGTGAGTGAAGGCAGACTGAAGCCTCAACAGCTGAATATTTGCCACAAAAAAGCACATTAACTCTGCACTGCTGTACCTGGGATCAGCATCACAGCTGTTGACACCTGCTGCTCCCCTTCTTTCTGCCAATCCATACAATGAGAGACAGTCAATTTTGAAAGCTCATCAAGCCCTACAATTATGACAAAGTATATGCAGGAGAAAGGCTGGATTTGCATGAGTATTCCCCAGGGAAGCTGATGTTTCATTGTCCCAGCTAATTGACTACAATGGAAACATCATCAAGCCTCAAGAGTACTCTTGTCCTGAGTGGGCTCTCATCTCCCTGGTACTAGAGGACCTTATGAAAGCTAATGTATTTACCACCAGCATCACTTCTCTAAAAGAATGCTTTTATCCCTGCTCACAGAGAGAAGCACAAATCTGTGGAAATGCTCCATACCAAACTGCAACCAAGATCAGCAGGAACTGCCTATATACTTGCCAGGGGATCTGAACCTACAGATTTGCTCAAAATCCTCCAATGTATCATTTTCAGGTAAGAAAAGGGACTTGAAGCCCCCACCCTGTAGCACTTAATCCTTTCCAGAGGACCCACAATCCCACAAGCAGGAGGCTAAAGGTGACTTGCAGTGTGCAGTCCCCAGGTGCTGAGCACTGCTCACATCATGCCAATCCACCCCAATCAGCCCACGGATGCTCTCCACCATGCCCGTGAACTGTGAAAAGAATAGAGGCATCAAAGAGTCCTGTCATAGGCATGTCATCACAAGAGGCAGGGATGTGTTAGGTCCACCTACTACCTGAGCTGAGAACTGCCTTATTTATTTGGAGAACACATGACTGTCTTCCTTCCCCATGTGCAGGCTGGAGGACTTCAGATTGGAACAGTTCCAACTGAGGAGTGCAGGAGTCCAGAGTCAAATGTGGGCAGTTTTCTTAGTTACCTCCAGCTCAGTTCTGACCAGCCTTGCCAGGGCAGCACTTACTTTAAAATCACTAAAAGGTATAGAAAATAAAGCCATGATACAGAAAAAATATAGAAAATAAACCCATGATGTTTGTAAATTGAAAGAGAGCTATAAATAACTGTCCATCAAGCACACCAAAAGCTGACTGGCAAAAATGGGTTACTCAGGTCTTGCGTGTGAGGCTCAGTTTCTGCTCAGTTTTTCTGCAATACTGTTTCCTTTAAGCTGCTCTCACTTTCACAAGCTAAGGATCACCTGATCCTCGTGTGTAGTAATGTACACACTGGACACACAGAGCACACGGAGAGCTGAACAGACGCAGGTGCACAGTGAGGTTATGTCCCTCTCATCTTGGTTCACACTCCTTCAGCACCACAGCTTTGTCTAGTGCAAACAAGGACACAGAAGAAAACTGAGCACTGAGATCTCTTCTTAATGCAGAAGTACTGATACTCTGTTGAACAGGTCTTGGTTTGAGATGAAAACATGTATTTTTGAGGCAAACCTAGAACCAGCAGATGGCAAAACTAAAAACCCTTATCTGGCATAGATTGTTTACTCCTGCATTATCTATTTACCCATAATAGCCAAGAAAAGTTCAAAAAAATAAAAGAAAGACCATGAACAAATATTGTCTATGGGTACCAAGACACCTAAAAGTGTTGTTAAGTCTGGATCATGCTCAAGCTTTCTTATTTGCAGAAGGACCTGGCAAGTTATCAGTTCTCCATCAATAAAAAATAACTGTTTATACTGCACCTCTACAGGACTGTCAGATCTCAAGCCTCCTCTAAACTGAAAATACCATTCATATACAGCATGCAGTCAACTGAAATATCACATATCAACTCTATGTGATACCCAGACAGGATCCCAATTCCGGTCTTGCAAGCAATTTATGGAGACCTCAAAGTTTCTGTTCCCAGTGGTGCTGCGAGACCTTTTGAACAAGGAGAAGTGCAGAAAACACATTATTTTTATTGTGCAAATCCAACAATACAAAGTAGCATGATTGATGAAGCCACTGTAAGACCAGCCCCCAAAAATACAGTTGATGCTCTGCATGTTTTTTTCCCCTCTAAGTGAGCTGCAACAGACTATTCAGATGATTTCTCACTCTCCCCTTCAATTTTCTCTTTTTTTTTTTTTTTTTTAAATCCCTTGGGGCAGAGCCAAGAATCTCAATGTGCCACAATAACCACGTTTACTTATTTCCAACTCCTGTCTGTAGTATCATATCATATCAGCTCAACCTGGCATCAACATGGTGCTCTTCACTGACGAGCCCAGTAAGGAATCCAATCTGTTCCTCATTATGTGATGCTTGGGAGATATGAGAGGGTGGGAAAAAAAACCCATGAAGGAGAGAAGGGGGAGCTAACCAGGGCAGCAGTGGATGGAATGAGAAATAGGAAGCAAGTAATGACTGACAAAAGTGTGAAGAAGGAACATGACACAGGTATGTAGAAAGAATGAGAAATGAAAACATGAAGCAATGAGGGAATAGGATAGGTGGGAAGGAGAAAAGCAACAAGACAGAGTCAGAGTAAGGGGAAGTGAGAAATCCCAAAGAAAACAAACACTCCTGGAATAGAGGCCCATTGCTTCCTAAAGGATAGGCTTTCTGAATAATTCTTCCAGAGCTTAATTCACTGATGGAATTGGAAAAAAAAGAAAAAAAAAAAAAACAAAAAAACCCCAACTCCTAAGGCTGGTAAAAAGTGTTCCCACACCAACCCACTACCAACTGGCTGTGATTTCCTCTAATTGCGAGTGAATAATCAGGTTCCCCCCTGGGTAAAATGTTAGTGAAAAAAATAAAGCAGAGTGAGGAAACACCTGCTTAATGAGTGGATTTGCCTTTCCAGAAAGGCTGGTGTATTGGTGCTTTATGGAGAGGCACAGCAGAGTTAGGTGTGGGTGTGAGCTTACACAGTCTATTAAGCATCATTTAATTGCATTTAAATAATTAATAATGAAGCGTATTTTAATTGCATATAATTTCTTTGTTGTGCAATACTATGCACCTTGCAAAGCCCAAGTCACAAACACTCAGCAATGCCAGATCTCAGCATGCCCAGGCTGTCTGCAGTCAAGCCTTTAGACCTGAGGTACAATTAGCCCAACACATGTTATTACTTCCTCCACAGCCCTGAGACCCCCATGGGCCACAGAATGGTAAGGGGCTCCCGAAATACAACTGCTGGTCAAATTATCTTTGCTATCCAGAGGGGCTTGGACATGCTGGAGATGTGGGCCCACATGAACCTCACTAAGGCCAAGCAGCCTTGAGGATGAGGACCTGGGTGTGCAGCTCAACATGACCTGGCAATGGGCTCTCACGGTCCAGAGAGCCAACTGTGTCCTGGACTGGTGATTCTGCACCTTTCCTCCCCTCCACGGAGACCCATCTACAGAGCTGTGTCCAGCTCAGAGGCCCCCAAGAAGAACATGGACCTGTTGGAGTGAGGCCAGATGAGGGCCCTGAGGATGATCAGAGGACTGGAGCATTGCTCCTGTGAAGACAGGCTGAGAAAGCTGGGGCTGCTCAGCATAGGGAAGAGAAGGCCCCAGGGAGAACTTCTAACAGCCTTCCACTACCCAAACAGGTGGAATAAGAACTTCTCACAAGGGCATGTACTGAAAAAACAAGGGGGAACAGCTTTCAATGGAAAAAGGGCAGGTTTAGATGAAGTATTATGAAGAAACTCTTTACTGTGAGGGTGGTGAGGCACTGGCACAGCTTGCACAGACAAGCTGTGGACGCCCCATTCCTGCAAGTGCCCAGGGCCAGGCTGGATGAGGCCCTGAGCAACCTGATCTATGGCATCACAGCAGAAAGGGTGGGACTGCAGGATCTTTCAGCTCCCTTCCAAACCAAACCATACTATGATTCTGTTCGCACATGGCATTGTGTGCCACCTAGAAGATGAAGGCAGAGGAAACAAGACCTTGACTTTCTGTGTAAACTGGCAGTCAGGTGAGTGCATGCATGTGATCCCAAAAGCCTGGTCCCTGCTATTATCTAAATCTAGAGATAGCTCCCAAGAGTTTCCTTCTCAGTCCCCTAACAAGGCTCCCTGCTCAGCATATGGATTCTATGAGCATTCATTCTGTACTCATAAACATTTTTCCCCCCTCTTTTTTGGAGGGATACATTAAGGGAATCCAGATGCTCCATTTCATTTGTCTGCTGGAGCTTCATGCTTAGAACTTAGGCTTTATTTAGCTATCAAAAGTATTTAAGTATGGCTCTTGTCCCTATGCTTTAAAGTCTCCCAAAGATTTCGAAAGCAGCTGCTTACTCAGTTTGCTATATATGGTTTGCACGATGGTGTGATTAATATGAGTCCCCTTGGAACTGGCTCAGGTTGGTTTCCACATCTCACAGCCAATTAATCAACAAGCAAAAGAAGCCCTTTCAGGCCAGAGGCTGATACAGAGTGCATGATAAGGGCACTGAGAGATGCCTGAGGTATCTGCATTACAGGGAAGCAGTTATTTCCTTCCTTTCAGAAACTATCACATTTATGTCTGCTATGCTCAGACACTCTGAGGCTCCAGGTCAACTGAATTGTGTCAAAAACCACTAAAACAAACCAAAAAAAAGGATGTCTGTGCACCACCATGCATATACAACTTAGCTAGAAATCAAGGGAATGGACATGGTGGGTGCCTTGGGAAGAAGTACAGACAAGCATTTGCTGCTAAATTCACAACACAAGTTCAGAAAATTCTAACAAATCATGTAGCTTGGTCTTTACTTTACAGGTAAACATAGATCTCCAAGCTACTCCCCCAGAGATCTCAGTACTTTCTGTTTTATTGAAGATCAGTTTTGTTGGGCTGAAACAAGACTGCATCTGAAAACAGAAAGAAAAATCTAACATTTCCATTGGACTGTAACTGCTAAAAATGTGTCTCACTTTCTGTGCGAATTTGTCTGTCCCAGCTTTTAGACACCCCTTTGTACTTTCTTCCTCCACTAGGTTGAAGAGCCCTTTAGTGCGTAATGTTTTCTCTCCCTGAACATACTTAATGCTTGCAGTGAAGAACTTGCCATTTCAGACAATTTTCCTTTCAAAGCCTGTTATTTCAGAGTAACTACATATCAAAGTTAAAAATCACAAAAACTGTCTAGACTAGTGTATTCCTCCTGATAATATGCTTAGTAAGCAGGTTCACTGGCTAAAGCTCAACTTAGCTGGTCAACTGTGCAATAATGTCTTGTTTATTTAATGCTGTTTCCAAAGGCTTTACAAATTGCTTTTATAAAGAAGTCTGCATGTCACTGAAATGGTCTTATTCTAAAATACAAATTGGTGGCAGGGTGAACCTGAGCAATGTTCTGCAACAGGGAGCGAACTGGCTCTACCCAACACGCTGTGGACACCTATATCTTGCTTTTCTACACTTTTCTACACTTCCTGAACAGACATTAACTATCACAGAGCTTACAGTATTCCAATGTAACAGCTATCCAAAACCAAGCTGGTATTCTGATCCCCATTCATAGCACCGTGCATGAGAAAGCATCTTGTTGATTGCCAGCTGCATGAAGTGCTACACAGAAATAACCGGTTGTGCTATGCAGGTGCATGAACAAACCCACATGTGTTAGCTGCTGGTACCAACACCTGGTGCTATGGTTGCCTGAAAATGCCTTCCACAAACACTGTTTTTGACGACTTACTCGCTACTCATCCAGACTGTAACCTGCAAATGCCTGAGGTTTTCCAGGCCATATTGCCTGCACCACCCTGAGTACCTGCGAAACTTACTGAAGACAGAACAATTCCTTTTTAAAGACTCATAATACATTAGAGCTGTCTGAAGATTTCTACTGTCCATGTCATTTGCAGGATGGACTTTGAACTGGCATGGGAGCAGCCTTCATGTCCCAGTATTTTATTTCTTCTCTCTGTTAAATGCTGCCCATTTTCTTTCCCAAATTACAAGCCTTCAAGAAACTGTCACTGGTGAATAGTTGCTGCTCATTTCCTGCAAGATCAGAGGTGATCTGTGCAATGTCCCTGCAAACCAGATGTGATCCACTCCCTATCACAGGATGACACATGCGATTGTTGTTACTGGCTGTACCAGGCTTTGCAACCAGTTTGTCCCAGAGATCAGTGCAGGCACTCTGCTTGTCAGTGCTCTCAGCAGTCTCCCAAGGCAGTAAGAAAAAGAAATGTTTTAAAAATACATACAAAAATCTGAAAATAATCAAACCAGAAAGTGAGGATGAGGTGGGGAAGAAAGGGAAGAATAGAGAGATGAGGTTATGGTGCTGAGGAGAAAAACCAGGGAATGAAAACCTGAGAAGCAGAAAGAGGAGATTTGGACCTGTAAGTAAAGGAGGAAGCTGGGACTTCCACAAAAACAAGAATATGGTTATCTTAACACTGGTGAAAAAGAGCCAAAGAAGGGAAAGGATGCAGTTATGGGGTCCAGCAGGGAGGAGCCTGGAAAGCAACAAATACCTTGCCAAAGAGTGTGAGGCTGGAAGAGAAGCCTAGACAGTGGAAAGTATGGACAGCTAGGCTGGGGAGATGAGCCAGAAGAGAGGAGAGAGAAGAAAGGAAGGGAAGAGGATGGACAAGCTATACGAAGGACAGGTAGAAAAAGCCTGTGCCTAAAAACCTCTCCAAAGCCTACAGCAAGAAAATTCCTGCACCTCAGTATTTCAAAGAAAACAACTGCAAAATCCAAAGGAAAAGTGCATTGCATGGATGTCTAATGACAGCTGATACTAGACAGTCTGTTACTAAACGGCTTTGCCATTTATCACTACTACATGAGAGTCCTTTATCTTTCCCAACCAAGGAAGTCACGTGCTGAAACAACAATCGCTGTTGTGTGTGCCCAGAAGCAGCCCAAGCTCTTCTCCCCACTGTCTCCTCGCCTGCAGGCAATGAGGTTTTCCTCAGGTAAGTCAGGACCACAGAGCATCCAGGGGTTTCTTGATCATGAAGGTGCTCATGCCACCTGCATGAGCTGGAAGGCAGGCAGGGAGCACAAAAGGGGGTTAGGAGAACAGAAGCTCAGCTGAAGGCTCCATGGGCAACTGCATCCCAACCCTTTTGTCAAAGACATATTTTGTCTTCATGGGCAGCTTCTACTTGCACACACCACACCTCCACCTACCCTGGAATCTCCAGGTGTAATGGTCCTTAGCAGATCAAGCTGGCACCTGCTTTTTCCAGCACATATCTGATGCCTTCTAGGGGTATGTGTTCAGACAAGTCAGACACTCAAAATCATCTACAGAAAGATCCCTTTGCAGATGTTAATCTTTCTCTATTCAAATGCTGCTCCACAAATTCAGTTGGACTATGGAAGAGGAAGAAGCTGAACAGTTATTCAAAGCCCAAGCACCACTCAAGAAGGGAACAGAATAAGGTAATCCATTTGCAGCAAAAGCAACTGCTCAATCCTTTAAATTCAACCTGGGGATACCACACGGCACACAAGAGGAAGGGCACCATGGGCAGTATTCACCCTGAAACCACTTAAGCCTGAATGCTTGCATTCTCTGCCTTATTAATCTCTTAACATAATTATTTGGGAAGACTAAGAAAAGAATAAGCAAAGGCATGGTCTGTTCTCCTACTGACAGGCAACTTGATTCCTTTATGACTGTGACACCTTTCTTTGTATTTTATTTAAACAAAATAATAAATGCATATCACTGGTTTGAAATTTACCTGCCCAAACCTAGGCACAAGCTGTGTTTGCTTTTACTAAGAGACATTGTTTCCTAACAGGAAGGCAGAATTATCTGATAGAAAACACAGTTAATGTAGCACAAACAAGTTATTAACTGGAGTCCAACAGGGCACATGATGAGCAATCCTAAAACCACAATTCAATGGGGTAAACCACCACCATGCAACTGAGCAAAATAACCTGCTTCCAAGGCTTAGAGACTGCCTGGGATAGAATAATTTTAAATCAATTGAGTTACTGTTTCTTGGCAATTTGATAGAAAGGAGAAACAGTGTAATTGGCAATCAAGTACTCCTTTGGGAGCTTCCAAACAGCCAGCTGGATTTGTAAATGCATGTTAATCTGCCGGGCCAAATCCTGCAAGATGCTTAGAGCCGGTAGTGGGGTAAACTGCAAGCTGGGTGTAAATTATTCCAAAAAGGGATGTAAGCAGTAAAGGAGTGCAACTTGCATTTCAAAGGAATGCTGCTTTTGTCCATAAGAGTAAATACAAACCTGCTTTCACTCCCTTGCTAACACAGAGAGTTCTTTCAATGTAATCAAGCACAAATCTACCCACCCTTTACTTGGTAAGCAGTAGCCAAATATATCTCAGGGACAAATATGCAGTCTGCATGATTAATTAGCTGGTGTCTTTAACTTTCCTTCAACCTTTATATGCTTAATAATATCTATTTATTAATTCAATGAGCTTGTGTATAAAACTGAATCCGTTAGTTTAAATCACTATATATAGACAGGATTTCATCACAGGAGCAAACTCTGTGGGAAAACTATTGGAGTCATCTGGATCCACCGCTGAGGAGGGACACTGGTGATGACCTAAACTCGAAGGGTCAGTTGTCAGAGTCCTTTGAGGATTGTTTCAGGGGCTGCATGGAACGAAACAGCATTCCAACTTAACTAATAATCTTCTTGCATTCCTTGAAACAATTTCCTTCTAGTATTGATTGCCTTTATCTGAAAACTATGAAGCTTTCCTAATACCCTGTGTTGTGAAGGAAGATGAACTAGAAGTGACCTTTCTTGCTCACCAACCAGACTACTCAGATAAATTCAAAGACAAATTCTCTTCAAAGAAAGATATGCTTTTTGCCCATGACTGCATCTCTAAACCATCCAACCAACCAGCCAGCCATCTTAGGTATTCCACTTGGGAGAGGTGGCACTGTGCCATGCAGAAAACCCTTTCTATTGTTTTTATGGCACGAGCCTGGATGACTACCTAAAAATACTCATCTAACTTCCAGACAGCTGAAGTCAGGTGAGATGAATCCTGCCTCACTCCAGCCATGTGTCTAAAAAAATGCCCAGTGTTCTGTAGAGCACCTCTGAAGAACTTTACTTTAGAATCATAGAACAGAGTCATATCCTGAGCTGGAAAGGATCTAAAAGGACCATCAAGCCCAGCTTCTGGCCCTGCACAGGACAGCCCAAAGAATCACACCGTGTGCCTGACAGTATTGTCCAAATTCTTCCTGAACTCTGTCAGGTTTGATGCTGTGACCACTGCCCTGGGGAGCCTGTTCCTATGCCCAACCATCCTTTGGATAAAGAAGCATTTTCTAATATCCAACCCAAACCCTGCCCAGGACAGCTTCATGCTGTTCCCTTGGGTCCTGTCACTAGTCAGCCCAGAAAAGAGATCAGTGCCTGCCCCTCTACTTCCCCTTGTGAAGAACTTTGATTTCTGACAAAAGCCCCATGTCTACATAAAATTTGGGATGGTTTCTTCTATCTTTTTTATCATATATGTCCTTCAACAGTACCGAAAATGAGAGATGGGGCTGAATCCTTGTCCTGTTGCTGTCCCCTGAGAGGTGTTTGAAATGATTCATAAAACCAGACCTTGTAGGTGCAGGGACAAGCAAGCTCCAAATAAATTCTCCAAGGCTGCTGGGAGAGGCCAGGCCAGCATCTTCTGAATGTCCCAGGCAGTCTCATTTCCCACTAACTCCTGCACTGAACACAAGTTATTTCTGAGGGATTTGCAAGCCAATATGTGTTAAATATGAGCAGTCTGGGGTATGACAGCTACTTTGGGACTGGTACTTTATAAGCAACACAAAAGGTGTGGAAGAATAAATTCTTCCCATGTGAAGAATAAATATAATTATATCATGCTCCTTGCATTTCTCCCCTGGTAAATAACAGACACTTCAAGATGCCACATTTTCTCTGACCCTTCACATTACACATAGCAAAATGAAATTCTGCAACTGCAAAGCAATTCCTGAGTGGGGGAGAAAAATTAAAACCAAAACCACAAAAAGGTTCCACCAAAGTTTCCCAGGTTTCACATGCTCTGAGGAAGCAAAATCGTGACATCCATGTCAGTTCCAAAGGTACAGTGTGAAATTAGATGCCTCAAGGTGTAGCAATTCAGCAACATGAAGATGCCTTTTGTTATTCCCGAGACATTTCAGACAGGCCACTCTATTCTGCATCTGGCCTGCAATTATTACCTAAATGCATCTCAAGGAAAGTGCTGTGACATCCACAACAAGGAAGTGTTTTAGAACTAAACCAGACTAAACAGTAGAAAGTACAATGGGAAGTAAAATACTTCTGGGAAGTTTCCCCAGAGATGGCTCTGTTACAGCCTCCAGTAGTGCAAAGTACCCGAGGATTACTTCCTTCCTTCTAGTTATGATTAAATGCTAATTTGGAAAAATGTGCCATAAAAAACCCCAACCCTTAAGACTTGAGAAAAGACTTCTATGGTCTTAAAATGCCAAATCCCAACACAATCGACATGAGCTGCTGCCTTCCCTCATTTACACTTTCTTTTTTAATTTTGTCCTAGATTCACACCTTTTTCTAAGTTACTTTGTTGGCAAGCCTCCAAATTGCCTCTCCTGAGCCCAGAGCTTGCTGGAAGACCTCAGGCCACTCTTGCTTACATCACCTACCCTGTAGCTAGAAGGTCAGGTCAGTAAATCTCCCTTGGCAGGCCAGGAGCAGGACTGCAGGAGCAGCATCCTGGAGCTCTGCTTTCTCACAGCAGGATCCAGATGTCAGTGCCCAGGAGCAGCCAGGCCATTCCCCACTGCTGGGAGACCATTGGCATGACCCAACCAGGCACTTCAGAGGGATGCAGCCAATACACAGATACTGGGATGCCTCCCCTGGCCTCTGTCAAGCACGGTGCAAACCAGCAGGCATTGGTGGTTTGGGATGGAAAGTAAGGAAATCCACTTTTTTTCTCATATGAGGGACAGGTATTTGCTGAAGACTGAAGTGCAGCATGCCACCAGGCAGCGGAGCTGTAGCACGGGCCTATCACAGAAACATGAAACCCACGAGTCTCCTGAGATAAGGAGCGAGAGAAGAGCTCCCCAGCAGACATAGGAGGAGAACAAGCAGGATATGACAGTTTATTTTTGGCAGTGACTGATACAGCATTCAAAATAAGTGCTTTCCACCCAACTTGAAAGAGGAAAGGAAAAAAAAAAATCATTTATCTCTATTAACGACCCTAAATACAGTACTTCACTAACTAAAGTTGCTCTTTGGCTAACACTGTGATTAAAAAGTATAAAAAAAGGGCAAAGATTTTGCATTAGAACCTGAACAGCAGGGATGAAAGTCGTCCTATTTTCACTGTATAAAGATTAGGAAATCTATTGTAAGGCAATAATTTCATTTCAATTATAACTCCTGAAGAAAGCAGCTCCCTATGCATACCTCCAAAACACAACTTTTTAACTTCTAGCATTAAAATCCCAGGCATACTGTTTTTGCAAACCTAAGAGATGACAATGTGAAAGAGTCAAACTCTCCTCTCAGTATGGCAGCTATTTGCTGTCCATTAACTCACAGGAAGCTGCCTTCAGCGGAGAAACTGGGAATAGTTTGGAATTTTACTCCAATACTGCTGTGCAACTGGATATATCTTCTTCCGTGTTTCTTTGTCTCTTCCTTTCCTTCTTTTTTTTTTTTCTGTGTCCTAAAACTACAACTAATAAAATGAATTTAGAATTGAGAAGTTAAAACCACTAACAATTTTAAGAATTTTCTACTCTGAGAAACTCAGAATGAGAATTTCCATTTCTCAGTTCATTGTAAAAGCTTAAATCATCTTAAAAATCTAATGTTAACTACAATTTAAACACTGAACTGAATTAGTTGACAATCTTGACCTAGATTTGCTAGTTTCTTCATTTCTAAAAATGCTCAGTTTGGGCCTTTGGATCAATTCAAGAAAGAAGAACCTTCAAAATATAGAAGATGCTCATGGATTAAATAGTTCCAAGACAACTCATCTATAGATCCTAGTCCGTATATATTTGGAGCAAAAGTAAATGTAGATCACCAATATTTTTCTTAGTTGCTTGGCATTCCACTTCTGGAAACTTCAGAGGGAAAAAAATATTAATAAAACCTTCCAGAGATCCCTCCCTTGTCTTACAGGGTGTACCAGAGTTATCTCTGAACTCAGCCCTTCATTGTATGATGCCAAATGGAGTGTGAAATTGTTTACCTTAATGGACAGTGCTACTTTCTCTTGGAAACAGAATGAAATTTATGGAGTAATTTAAAGCAAAACCACCAGATTTTATTCCCTTACAGTGGAATTGCTTCTGTTGCTTCTGTGCTCACATGGCCACTAACTCAGCTGAGAAGGGGAAACTCCAGCAGTCACATCTCAGTCACACACAGGCAGCAGCAGTGGAAACTCACCAAACCCTTGACACTGACACCCACTAACATGGGCAACACACCTTGATAGATGGAACACTGGGAACAGCCTCCGGACTTTAATTTCTGAGTCAAGAATTGTCCTTTTTCAGTGGCAGCACAAATTTATATACTTAAATCTTCAACCACTGAGATAAAACCCAAAGGCATGTAAACACAAAATGAAAAATAATAACTGAAAAAACTGCTATTTTTTCATCTAAACAGAACCAGACCCAAAATATTTCCAGTTTACTGATCTTCCTCAAGAATTATATATCAGCAGATCCCTATAGAAACACATAGAATAATCTCCTCTTTTGAATTACTGTGTCTGTACAGCAGAAGTCAGACATCGGTCTAACTCAGAGCCTAGGAAGAACAAGTAGGTTATGGCAGTGACAAATGGGGTTATGAGACATCCAGACTTCAGTCTCATTTGATGTTCGGGTTATTATTAAAGTAACTCAAGGCCACAACAGAAGATGATTCAGAAACTGGATGAAACTCTGAAGCACAAAATCTAATATCCCCTCCAAAATTCTTAACATCAATAATGATAAATTTTCATGGCTTTCAAAAATCTGGTTTAAAATACAGGATACCTTCAAATTACTTTTTGCAAGTTATCAAGCTGACATCAGACAGCAATGTTACCAGCCCACGGCTATAAATTAATAATTTAATTTATATTCTATTTCCACCAACAATGCCATAAACCCTTACAAATTTCTTCAAATTTCTCTTCGGAAATTCTGCCAGAAGTAATCCTGTGACACAAGACTAGTCCATGGCGTGCGAGGAGGAGACCTCCATAAATCAAGGCACCTCCCTTGAATCTCAGGAAGTGCAGTAAATCTACGTGCAAGGAGCTGCAGACCTGGTGTGGCCAATCCCAGACACCAGCAGAGGCTGCAAGAAGAACTCACTGAGAGCAGCCTTGTGTTGAAGGACTTGGGGGTTCTCATGGATGAAAAGCTGGATATGAGCCAACAGTGGGTGCCTGCATCCCAGAAAGCCAAATTCATCTTGAGCTACATCCAAAGCAGCATGGGCAGCAGGGCTGGGAGGGGATTCTGCCCCTCTGCTCTGCTCTGGAGAGACCCCACCTGCAGAGCTGTGTCCAGCTCTGGGGTCATCAGCAAAAGGACATGGACCTGTTGGAGTGAGTCCAGAGGAGGGCCCTGAGGATGATCAGAGGGCTGGAGCATCTCTCCTGTGAAGACAGGCTGAGAAAGCTGGGGTTGCTCAGCATAGGGAAGAGAAGGCCCCAGGGAGAACTTCTGACAGCCTTCCACTACCTAAACAGACCACAAAAGAGCTGGAGAAGGACTTCTCACAAGGGCATGTACTGAAAAAACAAGGGGGAACAGCTTTCAATGGGAAAAGGGCAGGTTTAGATGAAGTATTATGAAGAAACTCTTTACTGTGAGGGTGGTGAGGCACTGGCACAGCTTGCACAGACAAGCTGTGGATGCTCCATTCCTGCAAGTGCCCAAGGCCAGGCTGGATGGGGCCCTGAACAACCTGATCTAGTGAATGGCATCACAGCTCACAGCAGAGGGGGTGGGACTACAGGATAGTTCAGCTCCCTTCCAACCCAAACCAATCCCTGATTCTAGGATTCTAAAGCTGCAAGCTGTGGCATCTGTGTTCCTCTTAACTTCATTTTACTTTCTGAGGGAATGTAAGAGGGAAAGAGATTTGAAATTGCTAAAACTGCTATAAATACCAGATGGACAAAATACAGCAAGCTGTAAAAATGAAGGGTAGAGAAAGAAAACGGGGAACACTCCAGGATAAAGGATTCTCAGATTCTCCATCTGCCCTGACTGTCCAAATCCATGGAAATAAAGGAACCCAGGAACCTCACAGCATGAAAAATAATGAAAATGGAGAGCAGATGATTTTCAGTATAATGTAAATGCCACAAATGATACTCTAACGTCTGAATAAACAAGTTCAAATCCATACAAAATTAGAAGGGAAGAGTTAAAGCTCTCTGCTATTTATTCTCATATAATTTATACAAACAATTTACAGAACATATTCAAGGAGTCCTATAAGCTTTGCTTTTAAATCTCTCTTCCTTTCAAATTAAAAGGAAACAACATACTTTGATTTCAAATGCATTTAAATTAGTGTCTTAACCTGAAATCTGCAATGGAAGAAAATGCAAGACATTATCTTGAAATCTTCAGGAATAAAAGCTCCCTTTTTTAGCTCACAACATTCAGATATGGTTCTGGGTAAAAGAGAAGGAGAGAGAAATCATCTTTTTCTGTAGGCTCAGAAATGTAAAACTTTAGTCATGTTTTGTCAAGACTAACAATAAAATAAAGACCTTATAATGCATCTAAAATTGTGGCAAGGAAAAATAAAGTGAACAAGAAGAGGCGAAGTTCATTCAAATCAGATGGCAGCATAACAGGAAAGTTCACCAAACCTGGACATGGTGGGAGACACAGCTGACCCTCGATCACTCAGGGTTGACTGATCAATATGTATGATCTCTACATCCCTGTTGATGTGTCCTGATGGTTAAGAAATTCCAGGATGACGTTGCAGTTACTCCCATCATTTTGCCAGCACACCAGCTCCATTGCATGTACTGCCCATCTTGCCTCCACACCAGGGCTCAGCTGGGCTCTGCTCCATGGACTGGGTATATTTTACCCAGTTGATGTGATTTGGCCACAGCTAAATAAACTGAGGTTAACTAAAGCTGCAGATCACAGAGCCTACAAGCACAAATCAAAGCATTTCCGGGTCTGGCTTCCTAACGAAAAAGGCAAATGTTAAGCAACAAAACTGGTGTTATTTCCCACAGTCTTGGAAGTCAGTTTATACTCTGTTTAAGGGTACAACTTCTCTACAACTATGCTTACATGTCTAAAAGTTTGGTGTCTGGTGCAACCTGTTCTGATAGACACACTGTGCCTTCAGAGTAGAGAGAGAGCCATTTCCAGAGGGCAAACCATCCTCAGAAGAGCCTGCTGCACAGGAAGCTCAAGGGATTGGACACAACAGGCAATTTCTAGACAAATGATGTCAGGTGAACATGCACTACACCACCTGACTGGCAAAAAACAATGCCAATAAGTGTATCAAATACCTAATCCAGACTAGGCTGCAAATAAATTTCTCCTTGATGCTCTCTGGCTCCCACACTCAGGCAGAGCTTGACCCCTTCCACCCCATGGGGCTACTCCACAGAGATGCTAATACCAGGTATTAGAAATTTATGAAGGATAAAACCAAAGTGTGCGGACACTTATCCTCATACCACTGTGAAGAAATTTTCTAGTAAATGAGACTATTTCAAGTAACATCTAGTAGGAAAGAATCCATCTGCTGATTAATCAAAACTCTCATTACAAGCATCACAAGTCACCTTTTCAGTTCAGTGTTATCTTTGCAACCATGTCTGCTTTCCCTTTGCAATCATTACACTTCACAGCCGCAACTGAAAGCAGTTTATTTCTACACACAACTTAGGGAAACCGCTAGTTTGTGAAACGGGAAGTCCTCATACTTGGCACTGCTTGCACATCATGAAGTGTACACAAGCCATTTTATAAACACATTTTATTAGCTTGGCTAAAATAGCTGGGCTGCAGTGCTGACATTAAAATTGCTTGAAATTAATTTTAGAAATATCTCTCTTCATTTGTTTAAAAGTTTATCCCATTTCTTCACTAAGCCTTCTATGCCACATATCAGCCTTCAACTCAACCTTTTCCTATAGTTTAGCTTTAATTAATAACACATTCAAAAACTGCATTGGCGAAAACATTTTTAAAACTTTTTTTAAAAAGTTAAAATAATTTCTATGAGAGGTCACAGCATTTCCATGATTCACACTGGAAAATGGGTCAGAAGCAGCAGGCAGGTATACAGATGTAACCAAAGTTTCTGGAGAGCTTGGTCCAGGCTGCTGCTGCTCAGGGTGGAACCCAGTCAGGAAAGGAAGATCAGGGAGGGCATCCCATGCTCACAAAGTGAGCAACATGTGCTCAGCAAAAGGCAGTAGAAGGAGCTGCCAGCCAAGAAAAATATTTGACAAGGGATAAGAACAGCCATGAGTTGACATTCCCACCCAACCAGGAGCATGCAGGGATGCACCAATGGGATGTGCCAGTGGAATGCAGGTCGTTAAAGCAGGTGCTGGCATGGCTGCCAGCTGAGCCTGCAGTGCTGGATCTGCATGGAGGCACCATGCTGAGCATCTGCAACAGACTGTCCTCTAAAAAACACAGGAGGTGGGTGGAGCTCTCTTTCAGCTGGAAGACAGCTTAAGTCATAGGTTTGGTATTCATGGTGGATGTACCAATGGCCATATCAAAGCTTTACTTCAGTATGGTTTTCTGTAGTCTTTGCAGCGTATCCTAGGGGATTTGGACTGGATAAGTAGACAAGGCGAAGTAACTGGCTGGACACAAACAACAGAGATCTGTAGTTCCAAGTGGTCTGGCTCATCACACATCCAGGGGTTCATTGTGACAAGGGATCCTAAAAGGTCAGGAGTGGAACTGTTGCTATTCAGCCACAGCCTGGATAAAAACCAGCCTCAACCAGTTCACAAATGACACCAGTTTAGAAAGAACAATGGATATTGTGGAGAGGAGGGCTTCTCTTCAGAGGCACTGCAGTAAGATGGAAGACTAACTGACACGAAAACAATTGACAAGAACCACCTAAACCTTCGATGAATAAAATCCTGCACTGGGATTTGCCGTGCATCAACTGGAGCCCAATGGGAGCAGGTCGGAGGAAAAAGTCATGGTGATTCTGGTGGGTAACACTGAACAAGCCAACAGTGTCTCCATGCAGTGAAGCTGGAACAGCAGGCCCAGTTTAGACTCCCCAGTGCCCCTAATGACAAACCAAGGTCTCTACGGTTAAGACGTCAGAGGGCCCAAGCACGCAGTGGGTGAGAAGAAGATGAGGGAACTTGGTCTGTATAGATTGGGAAGAAAAGGTTAGTGGTGGCAGAGGGAAATCTCAGTGCACTCTTCACACCTAAGCAGAAGCTGCAGAGAAGACAAAGCACAGAGAGGAAACCGTCACAAGTGGCAGCAAAATAAACCTCTGCTGGAACTAAGCATAAACTCATTGCCAGAAGTGTGGTTAAGCACTGGAACAGCCTTCCCAGAGACATTTGCTCAACCAACGTGGACAAGGCCCACCTGGAGTAACTGGACCCAACACCAAGATTAGATGAAGCTGGAGCAAGAGGATGGGCTCTGTTGCCCTGATTTTCTAGCCTTTTGATGTTTTTGCATTCTTCAGTGGAGTTCTCACAGATTTTCATGTAAACAATGTGTATTTTTGGAACTACTCTCTTTTGTTTACATTCTTCTCCTAGAGGTGGAGAATTTTGATGGACTGCTAATCTCACCAGTGTGGTTGGAGAGGTGGAAACTTCATCCTCCAATCTGTGACCCTTGTTAGAAAACTATGTAAGCTGGAGTCAGAAAACTAAAGCCCCTTCCTTTGCCTTTGAATTCGACCTGAGCGCATCTTGTTCTTTTTGTGTCCTGTAGCGATAGATGTCCTAATCTAAAAGGTTCTGCAACTTTCTGACGTGCTTTGAAATACAGATTATTGTATTTTCTGAAAAGTCAGATCATAAATTTCTGCGTACTTCCTGTTTTAACTTCTTCGTGCCTCTGTTTCCCATCTGCAATGTGTTATTAACATTATTACCAAGGATGCAGTCCAAGTCCAGATTCAGATTCTTAAATGTAGGTGTCTCAACGTGAGCCAAACACCTACGCTCCCCTCCTGCTCAATGAACATCTGAAAAAATCAGTTCCTTCCACACTGTCATTTAGTGACATTTAAGGTTCCTCAGTGTATCACCTGAGGCAACCTCAAGGGACTGACAGCTCTGACAGAAATTATGCATGGATTGATATTCCTTTGCAGTTCTAGCAGGAGACAGGGTAGGCAATGCTGGGAGATACGAAATGGCCCTGCTAGCCCTTCAGCTGGCCAAATTCACGCTCAAAAATGCCTGACATCATGCACGCAGGTCTCCACTTGCAAGTCTCAACTCTAGCTGAACCCTAACCATGATTTCCACAGCCAGTCAAGAGTCGTCCTGAAAAAAAAATTAAGATATAAGATACAGTGGGGAGTGAAAAGCATCAAGGGAATATGAGCTAAATACAATGGAATTTATCTTTTGTAAAAATACGTTAAAAAATAGTGAATTGGACTACAATAAATGAAAGACAAGGGGAATGCAAAGTAATAAACAGTCCCCAAAATACTGTGCTTTGAATAATATAGACCATGCAAAAATGCTACTGCTACCACTAATGATATCATTAAAGAGTACCTGGTAATGCAGAGAGTGGACAGACTAGATTCACACAGGTATTTCCCTAACTTGCAAGTTTTCTGACTTTCTCACCTTAATCCTATTCTTTTAATGCACTTTCAGGTGCCATGTTCCAGGCACAGTCATGACTATATGAATAGTAAAGGGTGAAGTTTTCAAAGACATTCAGTATTGGATTAACATTTCTCTCCCTGAAGACCAGGATAATTTCTTTATCCTTCTGACATCTTCCTCCCCCTCATCCCCTCCCCAGCCTGAGATTTATAATGTAATTTTATACAGCCTTACTTTTTTTTCTTGAAATCATTCTTGCTGCTTTATGAATTACATCCGTAATATCATGTTCTGAATACATATTTTAAGGAGTTTCTTTTGTCCTAATAGTTCATACAGAAAGTAGGTTGAGGCTGGCAACACTCCAGTAAAATCCACATTCAGTTACTCCATTAAGAAAAAGTGAATAGTTTTGCATATGCACTAACCTAAAATATGAACTAGCACATGGCTGTGAAATAAAGCTATTATTTTACAGCACCAGTATGGTTTTCTACCAAATGCCCTAAAATGAATGGTTTCTTCTGGGTACAAAATAAAAGCACTCAACCTTAAAAATTATAATTTGTCAGCACTTAAATGTTTAAAAATATTATTTCCTATCATATTAAATAACATAAATTGACAACAGCTCTACATGCTGAATGCATCCAGATGCATTTCCTGACTCTAAAGAATCAGTGATATAATATAGCAAGAGACTGGTATTGTGCTCATTAGATCACTAAGCAGCAGTGCTTACAGAATATTTAACTACACTCTACAAAGATATTCAAATGTAGCTGTCAGAATGTGCTTGGAAAATTTCCACCTCATACAAAAATGCAAGAGATGAGAAATTATCTCCCTTTAAAGGAAAAAGTTCAAGGTGAATGTTACCTGATTAGCTCACTTTGTTATTAATTAAATTCAATAAAATTTCCAAATATGGCATGCCATCTTTTATTAGCATTTCTGCAGAAATAAGAACCTTGCTTCTAATTTAACAGAATTTAGTCAGAATTAATGAAATATCAAAGAATAATAACATAGCAGATGAAGGAGTTAAGTTCAAAATGACACTGAAGGGAGAAAATTTAGTATCTCCTAGAGAGATTTATTAAAAAAACTTAAGGAATATTATTGCTTTGCAATTTGCATATATTTATTTATACATATATAAAAAACGTATGCATATATATATATATAACCCTATTACATACTCCATACATATTGCATGCTATAGAAACAGCAATTTCTTTTAAAGTGCTTAAGGTATTTTAAGGGGCAAAATGCAACAACATGACATTAGAAACATGGGTCCTTACTCTCCTTTCTGTCTCAACTGGATTTTTTTTTAAGCTCTTCCCATATGGTACAAAGGTTCATTTATTTGTAATATGAATTTGCCAAGAAATGGCCTGAACAGTATTTGTCTGTGAAGTCAGCCCAGTTTCAGCATTCACATTAGCCTACCACCTAACCTAGCACACCCTCCCAGTAGAGAAGACAGATCTGCTCTAGCATGGAAAACAGGCAGCATTGTCCCATTCCTCCTGGACATTAACAATGAAGATTACCCCAGGGAACTTTGTATCTCTGTTGCTCTGCCAAACTTTAGGGTATAAACACATAAGGAGCTGCCTTATTTCAACAATACAGAAATGAACACCATGAATATTCCATACAAATCTGTATTTCCATGCCAGTGGAATTTTAATTAGTTGAAAATATTCTTTTAACCTCGAAATACTTGAGAAGGCATATTCCCAGTTGAAAGAACTTTCCATGGTAGAGCCTTATAGCATTAAAACAAAAAAGGAAATCTCCAGGTATCTTGATCAGTAGTAGTACTACAGAAAGAATCACTTCATAGTTTAGCAGGAATTAAAGCCTACTTATTCAAAAAACACTGCTAAATCTGTGGCTTATCAGAAAGCTCTAACGAGTATTAATTGATGTCATCTGTACACAAGGAAGAATCCAATTGTGACCCAAATGTCATGAAAATCAGCATAATTACACACTTCATAGTTCAGGTGATTTTTTTCATTAGATTAGGAGTTCAAAGTGTGACTAGAGTTTCATCATTTGATTAGCTTTATCTAATGGAGAGCATTTCATTCCAGCCGAACCCGGAGAGTAAAGCTGAGAGTTACAGATATATGTGTGAGCTATTAAACAAAACAAAGGACATTAAAAGTTGAAATACGACATTTTTCAAGTTAAAGAACTGGTAGTCAACCAGAAGGTATCAAAAAGCTACAAAATTATACTACGTTGCTGGAAGAGAAGAAATAACCAGTTTAAACAAGGAGAATAGGACCCTTAAAGGACTAAGGAGACCATCAGGAGAAGCACTAGGAAACTCCACCCCATCCCTCCTCAAGGAATGAGACAGTGACAGCCTTCAAAAAAGAGAAACCTCAAAAAATGTGATATTTGATTCAAAACATGAACATGCCTCAAGCTAAGAAGTTATGAAAAATGTTCTCAGTAAGTTTATCCGTGAGACAAATCCATCACTCCCATGAAGCACAAAACAGATTGTATTTGGGAGACAGAGAACTGTATTCCCTCATGGTGCAAGTAATTTGGGAGGCACCACAGTATTTACTTAGGGAATGACTAATTAGGTATGAAGACAAGAGGGGAAAAATAAGGAAGAAAAAAAAAAAAAAAGAGGGCCTCTTAATGCAGTAGAAATAGAATTCTTTTGAAAAATGCATGAACTGTAGCTCTAAACATGGTCTTAGGGAGGGGCCAGGCACAAGTCAGGATTCAGCTTCAGCTCTCTGGATCAGCTGGGTGTTAAAAAGGTTTATCTGTCACCATGCCAGACACTGAGACATCACTGAAGTAATGATGAAGCTGAGGAAGAAGGAGCCGAAGTGGCAAAAAGGAAACCCTCCTTTATCAGTCCAGCATGCACTGTGTGAAAGAGGGGCAGTCTCTGGACATGAAGTCAGCCCCAAGATGGATGGTGAGAAGGCAGAAGGCTTCCTGCGACAGGGAGAGAGGAGAAGCATTCTGCATACTGACTGTGTCCAAAAATATTTGTAAGAAAAAGTAGCATGAATTTCTACCTGCTGTCCAAACACAGCCACACATCCCTGAACTAATAAAAATAATCCAGAATAAATTGTCCCCACACCTGGGACATTTAAAATGAGGGCCTAAGGTCATAATGCAAGGGGTCAGGCAGATCATTAAATTACCTGCAAGGTCAAAGTAATTATGCTGACTGAAACTTATCACTTTGTCATGTACTCAAAAAAACTCAGGAACCAAATTGTTGCTCTTAAAAAAATACACCATTCAGCAGGCTTCTGTACACCCACACATGTACTTATCCAATGCACCACTACCCAAACAGAACAAAAATATATTTTAACAAATCTTGCACCAAGTCAAAACACAATTCCTTTTGCAGACATGTTAGTCCACAAATCTGCTTTTTCATTCAGCTTAGACTGCTAGAATCACTTATGGACATCTATTACAGAGATCTGCCAAATCCATAATTTGGTTCTTGACATTAAGTGATAAATACATAATGCACACATTTGTCCTTTTCAAAATTCAGCTAAAATCCTATTCTTTAGATAAGAGCATGACCTGTCCAAGTCACCTTCCAAAATTCAGAAAATCTTCCTCCACTGAGGCATGCACTCCAATCTTCATATCCTGGCTCCTACTTGAAAGAGGAGCTATGTACATCCAAGCATTTGACATTAAATATGAATTTATGACTGCTTTGAGTGCCATTGGCATGTGGAAGTGCCATTCATAAGGCAGACACTCATGGCAGGGCTCACTGTTCAGGCAGAACCAGAGGACATCAAAATCCATAATTAAAATTTTCACATGGAAAAACCCACGCAGGCTGCTCCTAAGCCTGGAAAGTGTTTCACTTTAATCTGTTCAACCTTACATGATACCTATTAGCCTGGGTTAAATTAGTGGTGATCTTTATATTTTGCAAACAGTTACACTCAAATTGTCTCCTTAAATTTGCTTCTAAGAAGGGATATTGATGCTGAGACCCAAGTTCATATAAGTATCAGGCTCTGTACTGCTTAGAAGTGCTGGCTTTTGGTGGCTAATGTAGCTGGAAAGGGGTCTGTACTATACAACACTTACAAAACCTCCTGGATACCAGCCCTGCTGATTAGTGCTTCAATTTCATAGTCAAATGGAGGTCACTGCAGTAGGTGTTTTTCAAAGGAAATTATTAGGATGGAGAAGGATGTAGGGAGGATTTGCTAGAGATGAAAACAAATGACACTGGCCTTGCAATAAAAATTCTGAGTGCAGCAGGGAGGGGAAGATGTATCATCATTAGCTCATTTACCGGTTGTGAACTAGCAAGGGCTCATATCCATGAATCTTTTCATGCTGCATGCACAGTTTTAAGAAGGCAGCAAGCTCTAGCACGCACAAGTGAGATCAGACCCAGTGATCACACAAGTAATATGCACCCAGAGAGAAAAAGAACAGCGGAAGTTTTCTAGCTGGAATACTGCTGAAGTCTATCACACTGCGAGCGAAACAAGGGCCATGGCAGACACCTCCAAAAAAATGAGCTGTGCTCTACTGGGGGAATTCTCCCAATGGAAGAGGCAGACCACTTGTCAGCTACTGCTGGGCAAAACTAGAATCACAGAACCACAGGATGGCTCAGAGCAGAAGGCACCTTAAAGATACTTTTTTAAACTAAAGACCTACTTCCAACCTTCCCACTATGGGCAGGTGTATTGAGTTTGCATGGCCGGTTCTCGGTAGCAGGTTGGGCTATAAGAGTGGCTTCTGTGAGATGGTGCCAGAAACTTCCCCCAGGTCTAGCAGAGCCAATGTCAGGCAGCTCCACCATGGATGTGCCACTGGCCAAGGCTGGGCCAGTTTGAAATGGGAGTAACAGCTCTGGTAACATACTGAAGAAGATGAAAAAATAAAAAATGTGTTTTCTTGTTAGGTGATGTAAATCAAGATATTGACATTTATGATAAGGCAAAGCTGAACTGTTAACATCCTCCCCCATGCTCAGTGACTTCTTCTCCTTAGGTATGAACAAAATAGTGCGTGAAGAGGAGAAGAGGGACCCAGCAGGATGGACCACTCTTGTGAATGGTTCACTGGATTTGAGTTCTGGAAATAGGCATTTGGATGCACAGAAAAATTTAAAAGCCTAAACCATACAAAAAGAAGACTTTTCAACATTGAGAGGCTGCAAACTGACTGCAAGCACAACTTTATTCTCAGTGGTTTTTTTGGTTTGTTTTTTTTTTAATCTCTGGCTCAACTCTTCATCTACACAACTGTAGATGTAGACCGAAGCATTGCTTCCATAATAAAGGGCTGAGCTCAGTAAAGCTAATCCCTTTCCAAAACACTCAGGTATTTAAATCCAACCGGCTTCATTGGGTTAAAAGCACTCAGCTAAATAGGAGGCCAGTGTCGGTGGCAGGGAATAGAAATACATGACAGACAGACAGGAAGAGAGGACATACCAGGGTAAGCACGAATTTGCTAGAGAAGGCTTTGTAAGGAAATAAAAGACAGAATTAAAAAATGGGAGAAAGCTTTCTACTTAATTGAAGATTAAGAAAAAGTAGAAAGAGGAAGTGCCACTCAACAGAAGGTACAACAGTTTGACAGAAGAAGGCAGGCGATTACTTACAGTTTTACACAGTTAAATTAATTCCTTTTAATCTTTTTATACATACTGTAAACAAGATCTCTCTATCCTATCAAAATTACCTTTTAAATGCTGGGTAAATACATTAACTAATCCTAAAATCCCAAGAATCCCTTTTTTTTCTTTTTCCTTTTTTTTTTTTTTTGGTGGTGAAAACAAAAGCCAAACAGGGAAGAGCGCTAAACAGTTCTGACCTTCAGAACTGGCTTTCTCTTTAATTATTCCAAAAAAGAAACACTGCTTCAAGCACTTAAAGAAAAAAAATTCATTTAAAGGGAACTGGCCACACATCTCATTTGCAGTGACCAAGAGGATGCACCCTAAACAACCGCAATATTACACAAAACCAACAAAGGAGACAAGTAGTACCAGCAATTCTCACTTCTTTTTATTTTTTTTTTTTAACAGTTGAAAAAGCATCTAAAGCATCCAGCAAGACACAGGAGTAAAAAGACTTTTGATGATGGCTCTGAGTTTACTACTGACAGTTACTCTAATTGCTACTATTCCTTCAGGTGCTCATTTGCCAAACACTGTAATTCCTGCTGGCATCTTGCACTTGTGCCCCAGGTAAAATAGCAGCACTGTGCACCGGTATGGGGGCAGGCCCAATGGGTGCTTGCACCACAATTTTGGACATCATGGAGGAAACAAGGCCACCCTTGAGGTTCATCACTGCCACAGGCTGAGCCCACAGGGCTGCGAGGCCTTGGCACCACTCAGCTCCATGCTGATGGGAAAGTGACCTTGCCACCACCACAACACAGTCACTTGAATTGCATCATTTAATTTTCAAAGACTGATTTTCCCAGGATAGAATATCTAGATGAATAATACAAATAGGCTACATTATTTTGGTCTGCTCGCTTTATATACAGATATACTGGAATTTTGATTATGGCCTAAACAGTTCCTGCTTCACCCTAATAGCAAGGGTACAACCCATCATGCTCAGCAATACAGAAATCTCAGTTAACAACAAAATAGAAATGTTAATTCATCTAGGAGCTGCTTCATGAGAACACAGATATCCCTCTATTGCTTACTGCCCCATGCTCATTCAAGAGAGGAACCGTATCTAAATAAATAACTAGAGATGAAAATACCAATGCCTCCCAGAGTAAAGAGATCTGAAGGCAAATTGCAGGAAGCCTACAGGATACAAATACTGCATTAAGGAGAAACGTGTGATCTGGAGGATTTTGTGTTGAAGTTTCAGGACAATAAAACTCAAATTCAGCAGCTGCTGCCATGATATAACAACTGGCAAGACAAATACCTTTCTTTTATATATTTCTTTTTCATTTGTGGCACTATACATTTTGTTGCCATGACAACTAAATGTTTTCTGCCCATCTGTATAGTGACAGAGCAGACGCATACATCTGTTCACAGATCTTGTTTTTAAAAGACAGATAATATTTTCACAACTTCTGCATGTTTTTAAAGCTCTCTTTAGTAAGAAGCAGAATATTGCAGTTTCTCTAAAACAGTGGGCCATAAATCACACCACTCTGGCAGCATGTTGCCCAGGAGACACTCCTGACATCACTCATTGCCAGCACAAATGAAAAAGTCAAAACGGAGGCTGGTGACAAGGACCAGGGAACATTACTTTCAGCATGACTTTTTCCATGTTGTGTTTGCTTATCGTCATTAGCAATATCACTACCAGGAGACCAACTTCCTTTCTGGCTGATTAGACACACAAAGCCATTTTCACACAAAAAAAAGATAATATAGAAATTATTATGGATATGGTAATTTTTTTTTTATTACCATGTAGATTAATAACTCTTTCAAGTCTTTGTAATATTTTCTATCCCAAAGATTCCACATCTTTTGAACCTATAATTCAATAAATAAATAAATAAACAAACGTCAGTAACATCAAGCAACTCAGCCCAGGCTGTAGAATCAATAATATTTGTGTTTGCCTAAACCTTAGGTATCTCTATTAAATAAAAAAAAAATCTTTCCTGCATTACCTAGCCCTGTTCATACAGATGGGCCAGGCTGTAGCCCACGAAATTACTCCCAATCATGATAGATTCCTGAAATCTTTAGGAAGATTTTCAGTCCTGTGCTCAGCTCCAGTTAGTGAAAAACTGAAAAAGCCCACTCAACTGGTTCTGGAGTTAAAGCAGTGCAAGTTAGAGACAACAGGGATTTGATGGGGAATCGCTTAGAATTTAGATTGTACTGGGAAGAAAGACACTTCCACAAGAAGATAAAACCATAAAAAGCCACGAAAAACAGAGGTCAAGCATCACATGAAAGAAAGGAGAGGTCTGCAACTCTGGTTGTGGGGTAGAAGTCCTACATTTAATCAAAATGGGAGAATTATGAGATAGCAGAGCATGCTTCCCTAAAACAACTACTACTTTCTATGCCACACAAAGCAGCAAATGTTTTGGTGAGGCAGTGAAGCCTTGGTAGACACATCTTCCCTCAGCACATTTTTAAGCCAAAATACAACGTGCTGCAGGCAGCATTAATCTACTTCCCCAGCTTCGGCATGCTGCCTCCAACTTCTTGGCCCCAAACCCAACAATGGGAATTAGTAACTCAGATTCATTTCTGTCACTTCTGGTGAGCCCCACACTGGATTTAAAATGAGGACATCGTGGCAGTGCTCCTTATTAACATGGAAAATACTCTAGGCAGGCAAGTTAGCTAGCAGCTGTGGAACTATCTGTTTAGGTAAACAGAGAGAATCTTCAAATGAGCTTCTGCTGCGCTTTGCTCTCATCTACAGCTTTCCCTCCTTGCTCTGCTCACATTGCACCCATGGCATGGACACAAAACCTGCACATTTCTGGCATGTTTTGCTGTCTCCTGTCCTGCAGCCAAGCATGCTAGGCTGGAGGTCCTCCTGCTTTCTGGGGAATAATATAGCACAAAAATTCTGGATAATAGCAGAGCCTCATCTTAGCATGTACCCTCGACAAATTATGTCTGGTATCACAAAAAGTATTACCTGCCTCAGGAACACTGAAGTGGCCTTCTCCCATGGCACCTGAAAGCCTGATGCATAACTCCAAAAAATTCTGAGTCCACCCATGTCCCTTTATGTCTTAAAAGGAATGCTTTCCCAAGACAAAAGTTCAACAGCACTATCCATGTATGACTATCAGCTCCACAACTTGGAAGAATGGCTAAAAACAATACTGCAGTTTCCATTTTTATCCATTTAAAAAGATGCATCATAGGACTACTTGCAACACAAAGCCACAGCCAGTCCCTTGGCCAGGTCAGAGACACAGCAATTATGGCATGCAGGGAGCAACAGTAAGGATTTGTCTCACTTGATCCTGAAATTTATTCAGCATTCTGTTTCCACCCAGCACTGCAGTGAGCCAGGATTTGAAGCATCACTCACCCTGGGAAGGCTGAAAGGAATGACTGAGCAAGCTGAGCACATGGCTGTTGCATGTGTCCAGTGCAGTCAGTGTAACATTTCTATTGTTAATTATTTGGAATAAATGTACTGGCTTAAATAGGTCACTGTGATTCTACAGTTCTCCTGGGAGATTAAACTGGGAAGAAGTAACTCCTGAAGGGACTTCTCTTCTAACACCCTCCAAATACCAAGTGACTGCATTACCCAGTTGCTGCATTGCATTTTGAGACGTGTTTCCATCAAATTCACTCACAGCATTTTAAAGCCATTAATCACACAAGCATCACAACGGGCATAAAACTGCCTTTGACAATGTGATGATCATTAGGCTTATTGTACAGACAGGTAAAGTGAGGCATGAAAAGGTTAGTTACACTGCCAGAGGGATTCTGTCTCTCTCTGTGACATGTAGTAAGCAGCTTTAACCATCTGATAGTTGGTCTGACTTGTGATTCCAGCTCGAGGCTCAGGGACCCACACCATAAACACCACGTAGCAAATAAGCATCCCAATCAGCTAACACACCCAATCCCCACGTCAGCACACATCTTGCTCACACCATCACAACTGCCTCTTATACACCAAAGCAAGGACAAAGCAGTAGCTCTTGCATCTGTTATTTCCAAGGCAGTCCTCCATCCTGCTAAATTCATTTCTGCTTCATCAGGTCAACTGTCCACCCAGCAACTTCTACAAAACAGAGAATTACAAAATTCCCATATCAACAAGTAAATGTCTGCTGTGTCTCAGTATGAATTTCAGTGACATGAATTATATTACTGCAGCTCTGTGCAGGGACGTTCCCAAACCCACAGGACCACAAGCATCAAAAGGGCAATGCAATACTTCACTTAGCATCCGATCTCTTTCTCTAGCTCCACCAAAATGACTTGTTTGCAATGCCCATAAATGCAACTAGCGAGCTGATTCCCCGCCTCTTTTCCTCAAAAAAAAAGACGAGCTCTTCCCTCATGGCTTTCTTGAGCTGTTTCACCAGTGGCTGTGGGAAAGAACAGAGCCACTGAGGCAAGGTAGTAGGAAACAGCACCCAGGACTAGGAAAGGGCTGTCTCTGTTCCTGTCAGAACACATATAAAGGTATAAAGGTATAAATGGAGGGGAAGTCACAGCCTTTTTTAATTGAAAACATGGGATTCTTCAGAAGCAATTCAAGTTGCAAAATCTTGTTGTTAGTTTGCTTGGTTGGGTTGGTTTGTTTTTTTGGGTTGGTTTTTTTTTTTTTTTTTGTATACATCAACCCTTTAGGAACCCCACCAGTAAGACTGTCTATCCTAGATCCAGGTGACCACAGAAAGGGGATCCATGACCCCTTTAGCAGAGGTTCCCACACCCTCCAGGGACTTGCCAGGAAAGGCCAAAGCCTCTTGTTAAAGTGGACTGGATTGTGATTGACAATGTGACCACACAGTTATTTCTGACCACATTCAATGTCTAGATAGAGCTTCCAACTATTATCAGACAAATTTTAATTTGTGGATACAGAGAAAGAAAAACAGATTTTCTGAGAATTAACTGGATTTTATCTTTGCCAGTGACAGATTAATGTTCATTATGAGAGATTAAGCAATTAAAGGAAATCCCCATGAAAGAACAGAAGCATATGCAAAAAGTTTTAAACACTGGTATATTTACACAAAGACAACAGGAGCCCTTCTGTGCTCCTAACAATATAGGAGTAGAGCACTTTGCAATGCAGCAATTGCTACAGCCAGCAACATTCACCAGCTGAATGTTTTTTTCCAATTCCAGCATCAACAAACTGAATCTTTATAGTTGAAAAAATTCCAACATGATTTAGATATTACCTTCCATTTTTAGAGAGAAGCTGCTATGGGTTTTGACAATAAACTGATGAACAAACTTTAGAATTAGCAGTCCTAAGTTCAGTAGGTCACATTTATGAAACAGATTTTGCCATTTCCCTTTAGCCAGCACTGCTAAATGCCAGTCCTGGCCCTGCCTCATAAACAGCCCCCATCTCCTCTACAAATGTCACTATGGGCACAATCTTCCTTTTTTGATTATTTTGCTTGTCTCCAACATGACACTCTGTACCTCAGCAGCAGCTTGCTGCCCACACTGAACTACTGCCCACACTAAATGTTCCAAAAAGGAAGATACCTCATTAAAGGCAGAGCCACAGTGGGTTGCAAAGGAGCCACACACTCGCAAAAAGCATCTAATCTCATCTCATTAGCAAATGGCTGGTGCAACTGCTCCTTGTGGAGATGAAGATGCACAACTAATTTGAGGTACGGAAGGTACGGAAGGCACGGAACAGACTGCCCTATGCGGGTACTGTGGGAGTGAAAACAGCACATTAAATGTTTGTTAGGTTTCCAATGGAAGCTGTACCAGTCTCTCACAAGGGCTCAATCTGCTGTTTTCAGGATTTCCTTAAAGAGAAGAATGAGGCAAGTGTCTGTGAAGGGCAGTGCTGGGAGAGGGTAAAGTGAGGGAGACATACTGCTCCATACTGGGACGTCTGCCTCATACTGGGAAGGCCCCACAGCCACTCAGAGCCACCCTGAACCAGCCCCAAAAGCCAGCTGAGGTTTCTGTCCAGCTGCCAGTCCTGTGGACAGCCCAGGGACTCTGGATATTCCTGGACTAACTTTCACTGTTGGTGTTTGTGGCTATCCACTGCTCTGTCCTCCACAGCAAAACAGAAGGTTATCATCCCAGAGGAAGCTGCATTAATCATTGATGATGGGTCACACTACAACTTGCCATCATCAAAGAGTTACTATTAAATGATAATTAAAGCAAAGTAAAAAACCAAAACAAACTAACATATCCAGTGGAAGTAGAGCAGAGCAAACCAAACCAGTCCATCCTTACACAGTATCTCAAAAAGAAACTGTAAAACTAACCCTTTTAAAACCAGCTCCAAGATCCTGTACTGTGTGTGAAGGGTGGTTTCACATGGAATGACATGCTGGGATTCAGAGGAATCTGTACCATCCACCACTATTTGCTGTGGCTAAGTACAGCTTCATCATGGAGATGCCAAACACCTGAAGTTCCCATGGGTTTTAATGAATTTGTGCATTGTCATTCAACCCCTTCCAAAAAAGAGAAACACATCACAAACAATTAACTTATCTACACCTTTCAGTAACATAGAAACTACATAAGCATTATACATCAAAGAGCTTCCTTCATTAAAATGTGGAAAATAATTTGTGTATTTTAGATGAAAGGTGTTTTGGGACTGTGAAGTATTCTGGCAAACTTGATTAAATCCCATAGTTGTTCTCTTGTAAAAATAAAGGTTTTGGGCAAAAAATTTAACTGATTCACAGTAACAGTTTGTTTTCTTCTTTTTTGCCAAATCTTTACCTTATAAAATGAACAACTGTTGAGAAGCAAAACCATTTTTAATGACATATGTGTAAAGCTATGTTTCCAGAAGACAAATTCTCAGTAAAATTTTCAAATGAAGACGAAAAATCCCCAAATAAAGATGCATATAATTCATTATGGGCTGCAAATATCTAAAATCAGAAATTAATTTGCTATGCATATTTTATCAAAACTGAAAAACCAAAAGCTTCAGCTGTGAAAGATAGGCAGACCTTGCCATCACACTGTAGAAGCAGGGAGCTGTTGAAACTGCACACAATGAGATTACTCTCACCTTCCCCATTCATCACCTTGAAGTATTGTTGCTCACATACAGCAAGCACATTTTTGCTCAACTCCAAGATTATCATCAAAGTAATTGAAAAACATTTCCTAAGACAAGCAGCTTCGGGCTGCCTCCCTCTCGAGGGGGTTGTGGTAACCAGACTGTCTCCAGTGGGTAACAGCTGCAAAGTTTGAGACATCTAAGAGCAAAAAATCAACACGTATGTCTCAGTGGAGGGGTGGGTAAGTGCCACAGCATGTCCTGATATTCCCAGTCTTTCAGGTGGGGGATGTACTGGTGTGTACCACAGCTCTCTGCATGGAGGAAACAAAGCACAGTCCTACACCTTCATACACTTCCCACTCTGATGGAAAACTGCAGCAACACTTGTGACAAACTTCTTGCCACAACTGAATGTTCATCATGGACAAAATGACCAGGTCAATGCCAGCAGACAGCTTCACTCTGATGTCTACAGAGATGTTTTAGTGCAAACACCTAATGCAAACCAACTGCAATGAAAACTCCCTCCCCACATGCACTCTGTTTGGCTTTCTTTCAGTTATTTCTTACTGGCAACACTTCAATGCTAATAAGACACCATAAGTGTATAAAATGCAATAAAGATGTTTACATTAAACAGCAGACTACAGATTAAAAGAATCTGTTCCATGAGCTACAGAAGCTCATCTCCAAACATCTATTTTCAGGTAAACATGTATATGTGAATTAGAGAGATCTGACAGTGGAAGGGCTTTTTAATTTTATTTTTATTTTTACCTTGTTGGCAAACACCTAACAAATTCCAAGACTTGAACACTGAAATTAGCCAAACAGCCTTAAAATATGACACAATTTTTAGCAATGAGAGCAATGAAAGCTTGGAAAAGCTTTCCAAGCAGCTGACTGATTAACCATTACTTGTAGTCCTTGAACTGCAAACAGCTTTATAAAAAGTGCCCTTTAATCCAGCTTCCAAGGTAAATCCTTGAGCCTACCCACATATTCAAGCAGGGGAAGAGATATGTGATCAGTCCGGTATTATCACTCCAAACCAGCCCCACAAATTCCTGATTAACTTTGGCCAGTTCTACTGTTCCCTAAAAAGCCACACAACCTGCTGCAAGGTCAGACAGCAAAATGTGTCCTCAATTTTACTGGCCAGTGGAGATTTCTCTCTCTTGGACTTGTTACAGGAAAGGATTAGGCGGTGCAACAAAATGGCTCCATGTATTCTTAGACATTGTCCAAACATGCTCCTCTGTATATCCCTGAAAGACAGGAGTGTTCATATTGCCCTCCAAATGCTCATAAGGTCACACTTTTGCATGAACGACATCGCCTCTCAATGCCCTTGGCTTCCACTGGCGCTCTGGAACAGCTAAAATGGATTTTTCTCCAGTTTCCTCTGAGCTACCATGAACTGCTGCTCATTGTCAGAAGTGATGCCAGGATAAAGATGGTGCTCATGTGCTCAGACTGAACACAAGACATTGGAAGTCAATTTCCCTCTAACATAATCTAACTCACTACCTTGTGGTTTGGTCCCTTTGCTGGGCACCTTGGAGATAAGCTTTCTGCAGGAGCACCTGGGTATAATTTAATGGATGATGATGCATGAGCTAATATAGAGGTCACTTTTGGGATTGTACACTCAGAATAACAGAACATACAATACAAAATGCTCTTGGAAACATTTCTCATGGGTAATAAAGGTGACAGGAGGAAATACAGACTACACATTTCTTTATTAATAAATAAACTACTCAGAGATTGAGACAAAATGTCCTATCACCAGGAGAATCCTGAATAATAAAGGAGATTCTCTAAACATTTTCCAAAGAAGGGAAAGCATGCAAATTACAGCTAGCTATAAAAATTGCATGTTGTGAGCTGTTTCATGGGGTATAAAGCCTAGAGAGCTGAACAGCTTGAATAAAACAATTCTGCATGACTGGCCTCACTTTGGAAACTTTGAAAGTATGTCAGAATGATACTCAGAGCCTTTTAAAGTAAATATTTTCACAAGCTGATGCACTGTTTTAGGGTTCATATTATTAAAAAAAGTTAAACAAATTTGCTCCAGTAGAACTAAGACAAGACTTGTTCCTTACTAATTTACATCTAGAAATGACAGGGAAATTATAAATACACAGACAAAATTTGTAAAAAAAATATTCATTTTCTACCACAATTAATGATTTAAAAAGTGTTAGTGATTGCTGTCCTAAAAGTAGAAATCTTATATGAAGGAACAACTTCCACTGTTAAAAGCTGCCAGGGATAACTCACAGAACAATGATAACACAGTTCCACAGGCTCAGAAAGAGTTGCTCTCAGGAATGCTTCATTCCTGCCTGACACAGATATAGGCTGACCAGATTTTGGCCAGGACTGTGCTCTAAGATCAATCTGGCACACTGCTCCCCAAAGAGGCTGCTCAGGGGAGACACCATGGACAGGCTGAGGGCTAATAACCTCACCATGAGTGCCTGCTCCAAGTGTTTCCCCTGTGAGCAACCCTCTTTTCCCAAGCCCTCCTAGCAACACCCACTGGCACTCCCCTTGTGGTACGGCCTGAAGTTACCTTGAAAACTGGGTTTAGAAGGCTGAGATAAAAGGGCTCCGAAATACTGGCTCTGGATAATGAAATTTGCCTACACTCTCCAGGAAGATGAAGAACATCTGTAATACTAGTGTCTCCAAACTCTACAGTGAATTAAATTCTGCCACTGAGTCCACCCAGATCCACCCACTAGCTCCTACACGCTTCCATAAAATTAAACAACCAAGAGGGAGAAAAACATGCATCACAAATGATTTTCATTTTACTTTACTTTGTTTCAAGGAAACACTAGCAATCATCCCATATAAATATTTATCAAACCACTCAAATTGTAGTAAATGAAAATATCCTTCAACCTGCATACACAATAACTGAAAACTATTTTAGGAGACAGCAACAAGATGCAAAGAGTCTGAAGCAGTAAATTCATTCCTTTCTGCCGAATAGATGGAATAGTGCAGGCAGGTCTGGTTTATTGCATGAACTATATCATCTGGTGTTTCTAGTTTCCATTACGAGTTGTTTGAAGCCATGACTAGAGTTTTCCAGCACCAACTGCCTTCCCTAGCCAGTTTGTCAGGAATTTCTGTCCCTTTTGAGATATCCAAATAAAAGCTCAGACCCATGATAAATAAACCCATGGAGTCTATAACATTTTGAACTCTACCTCCATCTAACAGTATCTTTAATCTTTCAGCACTGCGAAAGACAGGACTGGCTTGGTAATGTGAATTTCAGGACTGAAACACCTAAAAATATTAAGTTAACAGGGTCATCTACAGCTTGCATTCTTATCACAGGTGGTCTACAGGTTTGAGATTAGTGTCAGCTAATGCCTGAATTTAAAGTTCTAATGAAAGTTAGGGGACTCAGGTTCCTGAACAACTCTAGGAAATAAAGTTAGTAAATCTGAAAGCATTCCTGAAGTCCATGCTCATGGACTTTGCTATAACATTAACAATCCCATAAGCATTTCATTAACACCACTGCTTTATCTTTGTGTTTCATTTCAGTGGGACTTAAGATGGTTCTATGCTTTTCTGAGAACAAGTAAAAAACATGTTGTTTCAGTTTTCCCACCTCTGCAGTGGAGTTAGTAATTCCTTGCATGTCAGGATGCCGCTCTACCAACTCTGACAAACCCTACAGAAGCCTCTGCAGCACAAGATGCTGATTTTGTCTCATCTCTCTGCTCCTCTAGAACTCACTTTGATCATTTCCTATTACAAGTACATCCATGGGTAGTGTAAGGGTAAATACAGAAACTCTGAGTGCCAGGCTGTTACATTAATATGCAGAAACAGATGCCAGGCTAAAGAGTGGAGCTAGAGTAAAAATGCAGTTTAGCTGAACTACAAATCATCAAAAACTGAGAAGGAGGATTCCAGCACTTAGGCCTCATCTCATCTAACTCAACCTTTCAAGAAGTCAGGAACTCCCACTAGTTGTTCAAATCTCCACTGCAGCCAGAAAAGAGGTTCTGATAGATGCTATTTAGTCTCCCAAGGCGGGTGATATCATAAACCCATATGCATTTGTTGGACTCGCCACCAACTCCTGAAACAACAAAAAACCACCACTTTGCTGTGCTATCAGCACTATGAGGGTGTACATACCAGAGCTAAGAAAATCCAGGTTTTTAATAAGGCAGTGTAGGACCTCTGACATTTCCACAAGAGTAGTCACAACTATTAGAGCTAACTTGTGATGGAAACTCAGAGCATACTCTCATCCCACAAAATTTTTTACCACATCTCTGCTCATTTTCTGTCACAACAATCTGGAGATAGAAGAGTAGGTTTTACACAATTTTCTTCCAAGGAACAGCAATTAGCAGACTGGCAAAGAGAGTGGAGATGCACACCAGGCAGGAAGCAGTACTAAATACGAAGAAATGGCTCCAGCTTCATTATAGCACTGATGCCTAAAGAGGCTACCTGGAACAGAGGCTACACAGAGTTAAAGGAATAAGGTAGGTATTTATTAAAAGGCCTTAAAGGATACAAAGGATACACCTTGGGCAGTACAAGAGCCCGGCTGTGGCTCTACCCAAGATGGACGCAAGATGGATGACCAGTCATGAGTTTTCACACTTTTACAAGTTTTGGTCCATTTACATATTGGGCTTAATTGTCCAATTACAGTTCCAGGTTATGAAGTCCCATCCTCCCAGTTTGCTCTCCTCAGTTCACTGTTGTTAATACTTCTTTTGGGCCTGAAGCTGCAACAGCATCTTTGGTTCTTGGGCTGGAAAAGGATTGTTCTGTCTAACTAAACTGTGAGGAGAACTTGCTAACACTTTATACGAAGTTCAGAGTCATATACTAATGCACTACAGAATCTGAAATATATGAAAGCTAAAACTTAAGGCATCAGCACCAGAGCTGCACAAGGGGAAGGTTACTAGTCACTTCTGCAAGATCAAAATATCAGATACTAATAATTTCTGGGGGTCAAAAAGAGGGTAGGATGCTCTAACACTATATTTTAAGAAAATGAAAAATCATAAACTATTATTTACATTACTCTCACCCCTATATTATTAAAAACCTTTTTTCCACTTTTTATTTCTAGAAGTGCGCTTAAGAATGCACCCAGAAATTAGATTAAAACCATGAATCTGGTAGAGAGGAGTCATAAATTACCTAGCAGTAAAGCTGACAGTATATACTCTTGTTCACAATTAACAGGGATGGGCCATTATATTTCAAAGCAATGCACTCAGTGTACACCTCTACCTGAGCTAGTCTCACAAGGACCTTTGCACATTTTCAGAGCATGATTCGTCCAACTTATTTAATATTTTTACATTAGGGTGAAATTAATCATGTTTCTCAGTTGCTTGATTCCTTCTGTTGACTTGAGGACACCTGCAGTGACTTGTTCTCATTGCAGAAAACTATATTTTATAAGAGATTACATACCTGGATTCCAAGAAAATGAACATGACACAAAAATAATTTAAAAAAAAAGGGGGGAGACAGAAGGATCACATTACATATTCCTCAGTACAAGGTTTTTAAATGGCATGTTTGTGACAGTTATATTAACAGTCAATAAATAAAAAAGGTTTCTCTATTTTTTTTTAATCTCTAGGAAAGTTCTGAAACCAGATTTTTAGCTATGAATCATGACTGACTTCCAAACCCATGAGAAATTACATTTTTTATCTAAGGTAGTGAGAAACCACAGATGGAGTTGAAAGGTCAGGAACTGCAGCAATCCACTTCAGGAGACTTTCTATTTATTTACAGATTTCACTGGCTCTGACTCCTGGAAATGGAAAGTAAATCTACTGAAGCAAATTTGGAAATGATTCACACTTCTAGCTGGCAAATACTTGCTATACTTTTGGTTACCACCACATATGAACTGGCATATTTAGCAGGGAATGTTGTAACAACAATATTCCAAAACAATTCTATATGACATGAGGCAAAGAGCGGCACTGTAGGAAGGAAATTCCAGACTCCCCCCCCCCCATGCTTCAACTCTTACCAAGCTACAACAGCACCCACATTTGTACATTTATACTCTGCAGAAAGATCCATAAAGACCAATACAGAGAAGACTCCCAAGCTCGCTGATTGCAATCCACTGTATCAACCAGAACAGAGAACAGCCTGTTATGGAACCCACACCAAAAGCTAGGTCAAGCTTGGTAGAGATAGATCACAGAATCATAGGATCACTTAACTTTGACANCCACATTTGTACATTTATACTCTGCAGAAAGATCCATAAAGACAAATACAGAGAAGACTCCCAAGCTCGCTGATTGCAACCCACTGTATCAACCAGAACAGAGAACAGTCTGTTATGGAAACCACACCAAAAGCTAGGTCAAGCTTGGTAGAGATAGATCACAGAATCATAGAATCACTTAACTTTGACAAGGCCTCCAAGATCATTGAGTCCAACCATTAACCCAGCACTGCAAAGTCCATCACTAAGCCATGGCCATGAATGTAACATCCACGTGTGTTTTGAACACTTTCAGAGATGGTGTTTCCACCACATCCCCGGGCAGCCTGTTCCAATGCCTCACAACTTTTTCAGTGAATAAATTTTCCCTAGCACCCAATCTAAACCTCCCCTGGCCATTTCTCCTAGTCCTGACAGTTGTTACTAGGAGAACAGACTTACCCCACCCCACTGCAAGCTCCTTTCAGGCAGCTGCGGAGGGTGAGAAGATCTCCCCTTGAGCCTCGTTTTTCCCAGATGCACTATTATGCACCGAAGTGGTAGAAGAAGTGGCCACCATGACAACAAATGTGCAGCTGCATGGTGCAGCGTGTATCCATCACAAAGGCCTGGTTCTCCCCATTTCAGCTCCTCAGTACCAATGTGCCTCAGGGAGCAAAAGCACCTCTCATTCAACACACAGGGCAACACCATTAACATGTAATATTTCAGAAGAATAAAAATAATGCACTTGAGCAGAATTTTTCTGAAAGCAAGGACTTGCTTGCAGTCCAGCCTGCTCATATATCAGGATGAATTTGGCCCAGTTTATATCCTAATGATTATAATAGATGCTGCAGTCATCTTTTCATTAAGGCAGCAGCCAAAAATATTGATTTGTTGTACTTCACACTCCTGCTTACCTTCACAAATTTCAGGAGAGACGGTACATAAGCCAATAGAGTTGGTCAGTTTAAAAGTGAGAAATGAACTGCACTGAAAGTAAATAAACAGCTATCTCTTTATAAATTAATTCAATATGTGACTTAAGCCCTTTTCTACAGCTAGAAAGCTGATTCATCATTCAGCAGCATTTAAGTTGCCACCAGTTCAATAGCAGAGTATTAATGTTGCATCCTAGTTGACACAGAAGGTCAAATCCTGCATTCAGCGAACAACAGCATGACCCAAAGTAACCCTGATGCCCTGCCCTCCACATCGTCCTGGCTGCAGCTCTGCACCCAAAGCATTCTTCAAACTGCTTCCAAGAAGGCTTACGTGGCACTGAACATTCAGGGAAATCAGAAACAAGAATCCTGAATCTTTTGATCTGCTGGATTATCAGGTCTCTTCTGGAATGATTAAGTGAAATTGCAGAGGTTGGGTCATTTTCATGTAAAACTCATGAAAGAGTGAAAGGCAGAAAAATCTTGGCATCTTGGGAGATTTGGGCTTTTTTACCTCCACAAAACGTATTTCAGTTTTGGAAAGAAAGTATGTATATTTAACGTGGAAAACTGAGTCCAATTTCCACTCACATTAAAACATGATTTGTGCTGTACCGATCAAGGGACTTAACTTATTCTAGGCCATCACCTCTGCCAGTGCAGGCACAGGGTAAAAAAATTGTTATCTTAGTTATGAGTGACACGCACTGAGTTACTTGCCCTACCAGCTCTTTTAAGTTCAATAAATGTTGAATGCTGAGTTATCTGTATCAATACTGCAGCATTTGCACCAACCTCCCAGTGCTTTATGAAGAACCCATTGTGTTGAAGTTGAAGCTACTCAGTAAGTATGTAGGACAAAATTTTCAAATGCAGGAGCTTCATGTTTGAACACATCTGACTGTCTAAATAATGTTGCCTGAATGCCTTTTGCTACTATCAGCACTGTAGGATATGTGGGTTCCTAACATTTCTGGAAATTAAACTAGGTGCCCTCTTGACTTCTGACACTCAAGTCTGATGTTTCTGGACATAAGGTTTTGACTGCAATCATCTGTGCACAGCTGTAGCAGCAAGGCTGCAGCAAAAATAAAATAAAAATATTTTTCTCTGCTTATACTTAGATGAGAGCCCCAGCATTTGTAATGTCGTCTGTTTTTCATAATGTTCAGTTTAGAAAGTTGACATTTGATTAAACAGTTTGAATTTGCCAAAACATACATTTTAATCTTATGTTTAATACCACATTCTCAATTAAAATCTTCAGAAGAAGACATACAAACCACAGTAAACTCACAGACCTAACATATTTAATGTAATTTCTGAAACTGTTGACTAATATTTTCTAATTTCCTCACTACTTCTAGTGGTGCACAGCTGCACCATTACTCCCAACAACCATCAGACATTTAAAGAGCCAGTTTTTAAGTGTTTTACTAAACACACTTTTATATTTAGTATTTTGAATATTTTCCAATAGAGTGGTATTGGAACCCAGGGCATCTCTTTGGCTGCCCTGGGAGCTGAGGAGACCCTGGCCAAACAGTCTGGGAACTGAGCAAAGGAAGTCTGAGTTTTGTCCAAGGGCACATTAATACCCTGAGACCCATCCAGGAGGGTGAACAGGGGGGTTTTTACCCCTGTCCATGGGGGTCACAGACCCTGGCACAAAGCAGAGATGAATTACAATTCTCAAGAGTGTGAAACACAGTAGTTTAGTTTATCACAGGCTAAGAAATACGTAGTTTTAGGGTTTTATAATAGAAGTAGATGGAGGTAAGATGGAGATTTTGGGGTGGTCCCTTAGGCTCTTCTTCTTCACCTCCATCTTCTGCTGTGACATTAGCACAATATAGTTTAGAGAGACTGGATAGGAGTAGAAATGACCCGTTAGTATAGATAGTAAGTATTGGCATATAAATGTAAACTAAGATATGTAAAAAGGGGTACAAAGGAGCTCCAACTGCCCAGGGGCGGGCAGTCGTGCCATGGCCGAGGTGCAAGACAAACCACGCTGGGCACAGAGAGAACTGTGAGATAAGAAAAGAATAAACAAAATTATAGACCTTGGAGAAACTGAAGCTTGAAGCCTCTGTCTCTTTCTTGTATTTGGCCCCCAAAAATTCCAGGAGGGCAAAAAAGGACTCATACCACCTGAATGTCCGAAAACATAATCCGACAGGGTGGTATGGTAATGAAGTTTAGCATCTGAAAAACAGTCACTATATTAACAGTGCTTTCTAAGATCAATGTTTATAATACTACCGTCACCAAAGGAATGCTAGCATAGGTCATGTACAGCTATGAACATTTCCCTGGATTTCTGCCTTTCACACAAGCATACCAACACTGATGAACACCATGCTACAAGAAAGTGTATTACGCAGGATGGCGTGTCATTCCAGAATAACTCCCATGAAAAATGACTCCCAGCAACAAGAACAAGACCACAAATAGGTTTCAGGACAAAATAATCTTTCTTTCATGCTCCTTATTTCCTTTCATTGGGTTTAACACTGGATTCAAGGTCATGAGTACTGTGACTCTGTGGAGGTGGCCTGAGTAATTTACAGTGATCAACAGATAACGCAGTGACTGTAAGCGAGTCATTCTATAACTATCACTGCCTTCTAAATGGAGTCATCACACAGCTGCTGAAAAGGAATGCATATAATTTCACAACCACAAGAGTAATGAACATAACTAGGTAATTAAATCATGTCACTGCTGTGCCTGGAAAATCCTTACTTATAATTCTATCTTGCCTACTAAGAAGAACCGAATTTCTTGTTAAGGGTAGAAAACAATTATGCCTCAACTTTGCTTGTGAAAAAAAACACTATGAAGGAGAAATTAGAAACAAAACTCACCGGTTTCTTCATCTATGCTGAATCTCCCCAGGCCACTGCCATCCCTGATCGAATACTGGATCTCCCCATCTCTTCCAGAGTCCTCATCTCGAGCAACAACTTGCAAAACACTTGTACCAATGCGGGAGTTTTCCTTTACAGATCCAATGACAGCAAAGTCAGGAAAATAAGGGGTATAAAGATTTTCGTTAACATCCACCACTTCGACCTCCACAAAAGAGAGAGAAGAGAGAGAAACTGGGCGCCCCTTGTCCTTGGCACGCACGGTCAGGTTGTAGAACTGCTGCTTCTCGTAGTCCAGCTCCTTGATCAGGCGGATGGCGCCGCTGGCTTTGTCGATCTCGAACCGCCCGTTGTAGTCATTCACCAGCGAGTAGCGGACCTGGCCTCCCAAGCCCAGGTCTGGATCGTGAGTTTCCAGCCAAGCTATGACAGTGCCAACCGGCAGGTCCTCAAGGACCTTCACGTTGTAGCTGGATGGGATAAAGGCTGGAGAGCAATCGTTAACGTCATCCAAAAAAACCTTCAGAGGCACAACGGAAAACTGCTGATGGCCACTCTCTGCTCTGTCCCTAGCCTCAATCTTCAGCGTGTAGTTTGCTTTTGCTTCCCGGTCTAGTTGATCTGCCACATACACCACTCCCGTGGAACTGTTGATAGCAAATTGATGGGTGTCTGTCAGTACTGAGTAAGTCACTTCACCATTAGATCCTAGGTCTTTATCTCTGGCTTCTACCTGGATAATCTCTGTACCGAGACTCGTACTTTCTAAAATATTAACCGAGTAACTGTCCTGTAAAAAAACAGGCTTGTTATCATTTGCATCCTCCACAGTGACAGTCAGCAGTCTCCATGCAGATTTCTGTGGATTACCTAAATCATAAATTGTAATATTAAGGAGATAGAGCTCTGTTTTTTCACGGTCCAAGGGCATGAGAACACTAAGTATCCCCATCTCCATGTCAATGTTGAAACAACTATCTACATTACCATCAGAAATTGTATAGAGTACTCTTCCATTGAAGCCTGAGTCAGCATCATAAGCTTTTATCCTCAGGATGGTGGCACCAACCGGCAGATCTTCTGAAACCTTGACATCAGTAGGAAAGGATTTGTCAAAATGAGGTGCCTGCCTGTTGACCGAATAAAAATCAAGAAAACCATCTTCCAAATTCAGCTTCACATTTGCTTTTGCCTTTTTGAGCAATTTTTCTGCTAGCTTCTGAGCAACTCTAGTTTCTCTACAGCTAAAGGTCTTTGAAGACGCTTTCCCATGAACTACTGAAATATTAACAAACATAGCATCAGCGAAGTTCTCTCCATCGGTTGCTGTTATCTTAAGGCCAAAATTGCTGTTCTTTATGCCAGAGTTAATGAGAGATTTTTTAAGTTGCAGGACGCCAGAGTCTGGATTTAAATAAAAAATGCCAAGTTCATTTCCAGAGATTATTTTGTACTTCACAAGCTCTAACTCATCTATGTCTATTGCAGAAACAGCAGTGATGTGACCACCAACAGGAAAATCAGATGAAATCACTCCCTGACAGGCCACTTTTTCAAAGAGAGGCTTGTTGTCGTTGACATTACCTATGTATATAGTGACATTCACCTCACTTTCGTGGCGGTAGGGAGAACCCCAGTCGGAAGCTCTCACAATGAACCTGTAGCTTTCTGGTGAGGACTCAAAGTCTAGTTCTTCAGATGTGCTGATGACACCTGTAAACTGGTTTATTGCAAATGGCAGCGAGTTCAGACTGGCAATACTGTATGTGATGTATCCATTTTCTCCCCTGTCTTCATCAACTGCTGACACTGCCAAAACACTGGACCCCACTGGGACACTTTCATTGACAAATGAGCTGTAGGAGAGCTGCTGGAACTCTGGAGTGTGATCGTTGGCATCCTCTAACCTGACAGTAACCTGTGCTTTTAAATCACCACCTTTGTTTGCATATACTTCTAATTTATAGAGGTCCTTCTCAATGATTTTCAAAGGACGAGCAGTAGTAATAAGACCTGTGTTGGGATTGATCTTAAAATACTCAGCTTCCTCACTAGGAGATATTCTATATTCCACACCCTGTGGCTCAGGCATCAGCTTAACTACTGCAACAACCACACCAGGAGGTGAAAATTCACTGATCAAAACATCATATGCTTCCTTTTCAAACTTCAGGGGGACACTTTCTTTCTTAGGACTAGCAATATGTACCAGTTTGACCGCAGAAAATTTCTGTGGAGATCCTTTGTCCTTAGCTTGGAGAGTGAGGTTGTAACCATAAGGGAAGCTGTCCCAATCAATAGGCTTTCTTTCTTTGATTTTGTACTCATTCATCCATTTCCCTTCTTTAGTCAGAAAGAATTGTTCTAGAGGATCTCCAGCCACAATAGAAACAGATTCTATTTCTCCATTGGCTCCTTCATCTAGGTCATCAACGTTAACAACTGCATAGGTAGGTTCCTTATCTGATGGGAAGGGAACGTGGGTTACTACACTTATTGTTGGGGCATGTTCATTGATACGTTCAATGTGAACATAAAGCTTGGCAGTGCTGCTTACACCATTGTTTCCATAAAGCTTCATCCCACGATCTACTGCCAAAATCTCAAGGTCGTATCTGTTTTTCTCATCATAATTTAACCGGCCGCTCAAGGAGATAACACCACTCGTAGGATGAACTGAGAAGAGATCAACTTTATTTTTAATGTAGTAATAAAATTCACCATTGGACCCAATATCTGCATCTGTTGCAGTCACCTGTGCAATGCTAGTCCTTAAGGGAGTGCTTTCTGCTATTGTGACAGAGTATGTGGTTGGTGAAAACAAAGGTCTTAGGTCATTCATATCCAAAACCTGGATGTTCACTTTTGTCCATGCTTCCAAGTCCTCTCCTCTGACAGACCCTTTTACCATCAATAAATAGTTGTCCTGGATTTCTCTGTTCAATATAGCAGAATTCCCACCTTTAGTCCTTATTCTGAGGAAGCAGAAGTCAGCAATGATGACTTCCTCCGCTTTAAAAAAGCCCTCATCATCACCAGACACGATTTTATACTTGATATCCCACGAAAGGTCAGCCATGGTAATGCCCATCCTCGTCTGACTGTTGACGTAGGTCCTGGCTGCGGAATTCTCGTACACCGTGGCATTGTAAGTGGAATGTGTGAAGTGAAAGCCAAGCGGGGCAGTCCCGTGAGCCACCTGGCAAATGGAGGCCAGGAACTTGACAATCAGAAGGGCAAGGCATGGTGGAGGTAGCCGTGAGCCTGACCAGCGGCCCATATTCACGTCCATCACATCATTCTTTCACCCTGTGACAGACAGAGAAAACAAGAAATAGCTGATCAAGAGACAAAAACTGTACTGTGAAGCGACATGTCAAAATTATCTATTAAATTTCTAATTGGAAGTAAAATCTATGTAATATCAATTCACCACATATTTAACAAAATAGAAATGGAGAACACTAAACACACACACATACAGTCACACCAGCTTTGGGTATTTTCACACCTGTCTGAGTAGCATATATGCATGTGCACATACATGCACATATATATATGACGACATATATGTATGTATGCACACATTTTTACCCTACCACATCCATATACATGTGCACATAGTGCAGAATAATATCGAAGTGAAAAAAAAATTAAAATCTGCCACACATATTTATATAAATTTATATACAAAAATGAACCACGTACAGGAATTATTTTTTCTTATTTATCAGCAGCTCCAACTAAGCATAAACTTGTTTGTTTTCAGAGCATACTGGAAAATTCATTTTCAGTCTCAATATTTGGAAGAGAGAGGATTTTCATATGTATGTAGCACTGTGATAGTCAAATGTCCCCTTTTTTTTTTTTTTTTAAGGTCAGTTAAGAAGGATGAAATTTGAGCCACCAAGAACAAGCAGAATAAGAAAGTCATTATGCACTCATTACTTTAAATACAGATACATTCAGAAAAGGCCCAGTGCTTCACTTCAAGAATCTAAATCGTGAGGTTAGGCAGACACAGAGTAAGTGGAGGCACTGGCTGAAGGTTGCTGGAGGGTACTGTAGAAGCTGAGAGCCAAGTTCTGTTTATCGCTTCTTCTTTGAAAGCAGAGGAAAGGAGCCTGAGGAAACGAGGCAGGTGCTACCATAAGACAGTGGGAATAAGTATCTTTGTTATTGAGTATATGCACTACTACTTGTGAAAATCATAAAAATTTATTTTAAAAATCAATTACTGAAAGACCCACTACACACACACGCTGTTCTCATTGTCATTTAAAAGCTACTTGAAAATGTAGTTTTCTCCAAGCTAGAATACAGGAAGGAAAAAGATAGGAAAAGTTGTCAATGACATAGGTTAACTTAAACTTCCAACCAGATTTCAGCTTCCCCAAGGAGATTTATAAATTGCACGCAAGTTTTGGAATATGAATTAATATTAGTTATCACCTCCAGTATAATGGAGGGAGTGCTGCAGTTACAGTACTAACAATACTCAATTTATCATACTGATGTTGCAATGTCCACACACAACACTTAACTTCCAGATCCCACAGCCTGTATCCCATCATTTAACATGCTGATCAATTTGGTCAATTCTCTCAAGTGTTTGTCAAAGCACTCATCTCTCAGCACACTTATTTTCACATGCAGTTACCCATCTTTATTTCCTTTTTACTTTCTTTTCTATTGTATTTTTAAAAAAAGATACAAATTCTTTTAAAAAGAGAATAAAAACACAAAATTGTATCACCTTCTGGACCTGCACTCCCCAGTAGCCAGCAAATGTCATTTGTGGCAGTTCCTTTTCTCAATGTGCCCACTCAATTATTGTGCATGTAGCATGTGATTCCTACAATTAATATCTTGTTCCATAAGGCTTATACATCAAATAAGCACAACTCTCCAACACATTTTGGGTACATGAGGGAACGCATGCTCAGGTCGACCACCAGAAGCCTCAGGATGGAATTCTTCTACTTCATCTAGGAAATATTATTTTATTGCTGCCATTTCATTCAGCTGAAAGATCAGCAGTAGCATCTTATTCTTCAGTGCAACAAACATTTGTCAATTTAATCCACCAGTATGAAAATATCAAAGTCATTTATTTTCATGGAGCTTTAAGTGAACACTTTTGAGTACTGACACAAAGCTGTTGCTTCAGACTAGTGTGGGAGATGATGCTAGTTGTATTTTATTGATACATATATATACACACAACATACAATAAACTGCGGAGGAAATTCAGCCAATGAAAATGAGAAATTCTAATGAGAACCAACTCATGGGAAAATAGAGGTCTGGACCTCTCCTGTGATGTGCATTACTAAAACAATCAACAGACAACCACTGTATTGCTGCCTTTCATGAAGAGCACTTCAGCATCCTTTGTCTATACCACAATATCCATCTCTCCCCCTGCTAAGACAGAGATAAATTTTCCCGGCTCACAAAAGAGACTGATATTATGTTTCATATGAACACCCATATTTCTTTCACCACAGTTCAGCAACTTCCTAAAAATTCATTTACCTATTTTTTTAAGTAAGGAAATAAATTGTCTTATCCTACTTATGTCTCATTTGGTGGTCTAGTTTCTCCAGTCCATGCCAAAGTTTAGCATGAGCTGGTTTCTCGACATCTTTAAGGGTCATTAACATCAGGTTTTCAAGTCCAGCATAACTGGAAATCAGTTTTCCTGAGAATATCATTGCTATAAAAAAAAAAACAAAAACACCAAAACAAAAAACCCCTTCAAAACTTTACTTTCAGCACTACCCAAGGTTACAGACTGCTGGGGCAGACAGGCATCAAAGTAGGTATTTATAAACTTCTGTGATCAGGGGAATCTAATGAAAAAGTTGTGTATATCCTAGGCAATATAACATGACAATCTTATGCTCCTATTCCATTTATCTTATAATTTTTAAAGAAAGTTGGGGCTAAGACCTAATCTCAAACACACTGCTGCAAACCCAGTCATGTCAACAGTCCACAAAGTTTTAGAGGTTCAGTGCAATCAATATCAGTGCTGAAACACAAAATTCCACCTAGAAGCAGCATATATAGCTATTGAAAGCATGTTGTAGCTATGTGCACATATAAATGCACAGACACACAGATTGTGTATTTTAAGGTAGAATTTCATGGTTGGCACTGGAAAAATTGGACCTTCACATCAGGCAGCACTTTTCAGAGTTTGATTTCATCTTAGGTGTGGTATGCAGAGTTGTAACAAGCTCCCCATTGAAGTTATTCATCTATCCATATATTTATATGGCTACCATCATATGAAAGTCCCAATGGATGAGCTATTAAGCTGCCACTTGGGCAACCCAAGAATGTTTTATTCATTTACTGAATTCCTTTCTTCTGGGTTATTTGTTTTTAAGAGCTCACAACACATACATACTTAACACACAGGAAATGTAACGAGATAGGTTACAGAAACAAAGTACAAAGCAACCCGCCCTAAATTAGGAGGTATTTCTTTAAAGGCACTTCTTGTCAAAAAAATGTTATGTTTAAAGTTAAGAGAAAGGTTGTGATTACTTTTGCTTGATTTTAAAATGTCTGGGCAGGAGTTACTAAAAATAAAATTCCCTGGTACTGCTCAACATGGTTAGTACAAAGGAAAAAAAAAAGGGGGGGAAAAAGAAGGGAAATTAAGGGAAAAGGGAACAGGGAAAAAGGAAAATGTAAAAGCTTTCTGAGAGAGGAAAATTGCTCTACAACAGCAGCAGAGACTAAAAGGAAACAACTCCCTTCTAACTACCCAAGAAAGTGAAAAAATAACACAATATAGGAGTCCAAAATCTTTCCACTCTAGCTCTCATTAAATACTCCGGCCTTGAAGTGGGAAGAAAAAAATGGAAAAATAGAACAGTGTGTCTTGATTTTTAACACTTGTTCTAACTTGAACATCATCGAGAACTCTATGATTTAAAATTCAGTTCATCATTTGAGTCATTTTCATTTGCTCCTTGAACAAAGACTAACTATGTGACCCAAACTTTGCAGAATAGCTGCAAGGACCTGTAGGTGGCTCGTGTTCCTCAGAGGAATTGAGAGAGGTACGATCCTCATTCCTTTATCTCATCTGGGCTCTGGAAACCTCCAGTCTGGGCTGCATCCAAGCATAACACCCCACCAGACAGAGAAGGAAGACTGAGGTCCCAGGAACTGACAGGATTGCTGCACACCAAAAATGTGGCTCTACCTCAATGTGCAGATTTGAAACAAGTGTTATCTGTTCCTTGGTTTGATTCCTTCTCCCTAGGCTAATTTTTCTAATTCCAAAGATTTCCACACCATAAAATACTTGAAAAAGAAAACATTGCATATGTCTTTTGCGTAAAAAAGAGCCAAAAGGTCTTTTATAGAATACAAGGAATACAGCAGGCAAATTTCTTCAGCAAACAGGAGGAATAAGCTTTCAGCACGCCACAGAAGGGATAACAAAAGAGCCTTCTCCTCTCTCCCTACTTTGCCTCCAAGCCCAGTTACACTCTAAGAGCATGTTTCCAGTTGGCTATTAGGCAAATTAATTCAGTCAATGTGATTAGTTAATACAAAGCAACCATTAAAGACTTTTTTATGTGTCCTTTGAAGACAAAAGAAACCCATCTGTGTTTTAACTTCCAGCTTCACTCAACCAAGGGTGAAGAACCCAACAGAGCTCGTATACAGGTCTTCTGGGCTAGGAGGAGGGAAAAACACTTGACTTCAGATAAATTTCTGAGACTTAAGGTATTTATGCACTCATGCATATGGGAAAAAAATAGGTCAAGAAACCTTGACTGAAAGGTTTTCATCTTAATTTGCATTTCTCTTGGTGAAGTTTGGGAAAGGAAGCATGTCTCCTCACACAGGACAGGACTGCAGACTTCACGGTTATGGACAAATACTACAATTCGAAATTACTATTGCTTTCTTGAGAGAGTTGACACAATTCTCTTTCAAATGGTAGTTATTTAAATTTTACTAAATAAGTAGTTTTATAGCAAAAAAGGTATATTTGAAAATGTAAAGGTATTTTTAGGAAGCAGAAGAGCAGTAACATCACTTGAAGTCTAAATAGTATGTAGACAAGTCATGACTCTGCTGCAGAAACAGAAGCTCTTGATTTCTTCCGAAGTGGTCTTAATCTTTCAAGGTAACTCCTGTCATTCAAACGTCAACATCAACAGCAGCCAGTCTGTTCTCATGGTCTAACAATCAAAACACAAGGCATGAAACCTCTTCTCAGCGTTTTTTTCTATCAACAGCAATTTGACTACACAAAAACTTCTGCATGAGCAGACCATGAGGATCTGCAAAAAGGATACAAGGAAGATTGCAAAGCATTGTGTTAAGTTTGCAGTTGTCACCTATGAAATGCTTGCATCAAGCTGCATCAGTGATAGAAAAAAAACCTGACAACAAATCCGCTGTCAATACTGCAACCAGGAGGTGAGAGCCCATGTATGTCAGTGCCCTCCTGGGAGAAGTTGCTTCCATAGCACAGAACCATTGAAAACTCTTCAAACTCGTGGAAATTATTATTTGGGTATACGGAAGATACTGATCTAGGAGATTAAAGACCAAGGTGTCATTCTACTGTAAAGCTGAAGCACAGACTAGAGAGAGACATGGATTTTTTAACTCTCTCCTCATTACACAGGCAATACCACTAGCATGTTGTCAAATGCACAGTGAGTAAGGGAAAAAAAAGCATGTTTGAACAACACTTCCCCTAGCCAAACAACTTCCTTGCACTCCACAATAATTCACCAAGTTAGCAAAGGCTATCAATTCAGTGGCCAGGAAAAGAAATCAGAATACAGAGTAAGAATTTAGAACTTGTGCCATACAGAAATGAATTAAAGATTTCTGGTTGAGTCTAGGCAGGAGGCGAAAAAAACCTTACTGACACCGACAGATTTACTACTGGAGATATATTCATGGAGCTACCTGCTCCCCGATGAGCACAAAGATCTGCTTTTCCATGTATATGATTATATCATGATGTGTTTATCCCCAAAAGAGAAGCTGAAGACAAAATGATCATTTCTGCAGAGTAAGCCCTTGCAAGAGACAACACCATAAATCCTAACCTTTCTCAGAGCTGCAAATCCTCCTGCTGCCTGCATGTCATTCCACACGGGAGACAGGCCGCTCAGCGTGTAGCAAGTGTAATTCAGGCCGTCCCTAGGAAGTGAAGATTTAGCCACCCAGCCGTATGTTATGAATAACTTTGTTTTGCTAACAGGTGCTGGGGATTTTTTCCATACAACACCAATTTCTGCCAAGTATCAGTTCATCAGCAAATGCTTCCACTTGCGAGCAGCAGCCGAGCATCATTTTTCTTCCCAAAGAAATGGTGCAAAGGGTCTGCTGGACTCTCTCTTTCCCCTGGAGGATGAAACGTGGCTTGAGGAAAATGCAGGAGGAGGGGGGGAGGGATAATTTGCCGCCATGTGAGATCTGTCAGAAGTGAATTCCTGGGAGCCACCTTACAAAGGATTTGAGCTTGTCCCTTGGTGGTCTGCCTCCAGGGAAACAAAGGCTGCCATCCAGTTTTCACGCTTTGTATATCTCAAATTCCCCCTGGCTCCTGCTTCTTAGTCACTGTAAAATGGGTATGCTTTGGGGCAGTTTCAAAATGAGCCAGTTGTTTCCATGGGGGCTTCCTTATGGAACACACTCAATGATACTATTTCTTGCTTATCTGGCCTTTTTTTTTTTCCCCCTTATGTTTTATTCATAAATCTACTCTGACCCCAGTCCAAGAAGTCCCAGCTTGAAAGCTCTTTCAAGGTGCAATGTCAGCAGCGAAAATCCAGCATTGATGAATCTCTCTCCTGTCACTGCTGGTCTTTCCCCAGCTCTCCCTTCACCAAAAGTAAATCTGGATCCCCTCCAAGCAGCCAGCTTTTCTTACCAAGCTGCACCTCCGATCCTTAGGGGCAAGACCTCTACTCATACAGCCAGAGGCTGCTGAGGATAGGGAGCAGGACACAGCCTGCCATGGGGCACGTTCCAGCTGCATACAGTGATTTGACTGGGCTTTTTGCAACTCTGCCCTTACCATAAGGCAAATAATAATGCTAATAATGATAATTAATAGTAGGAATAATGCAATTGAGATGAGATAGTCTTTGTACAAACCCTGAAGCAATCTGAATCTCAACTTTTTACAATACCTTGGGAGGCACAGCAATGAAATAAGCCCTTTTTGATCTCCAGCACTGACGTGAAGATGATGTACCTGCAGTTAAAAAAGCATATTCCACCTTTGTCACACAAGGCTCAGTTCCCACCACGAACTCTCTTCCATGGTTGTTTTCCTGTAAACTCACACCCACTAGTCCCAGCTGCTGGTGGTTGCTGCCTCTGATCTGCTCTGTGTTTGGGATCCTGCACATACTCCTCCTGACAGCTTGCAGAGACTTGTATAAACTATTTGGATATAGTTTATAGTAACAAAGAAGTCCATGAGATTTACAACTACTGTTTCCAGGGCCATAAATAGGTATGTAGGTATAAGGACAGCAGTAAGCTGTTACTCTCAGAGGAAAAACATACTATATATCTCCCTCAGACACTGTGTGGGGAGGTAGAGCAGCTCAAATGGTCCAGATCTTTATAGATGGGCAAATGAAGGCAGATTGAAAATAGAGATGCATATACAAAAGCTTCTTCACTGTTGACAGCTCCATGTAAAATACACAACATAAAATGGAGATCAAGGGAAAAGAATGTCAAGTTGGACCAGATGATATTTAAAGATCTCTCCCAACCCTAACCATTCTATGGTTCTGTGATTATGAGATGGCAAATCAAAATCATGATAGTCCAGTAAGGACTTTACAAAGAGACTGTAAGATAAAGCTTTTCACTCTACACCAAAATAGACAAATGAATGTAGCCGGGTGCCTTTAAACAATAACACAATAAACAGAACAATCACTTGAGAACTAGCTAGATCTTACTAACCTAGTTAGGAAGAAAGAATGAAAGAAAGATTATTGGTTTCCCAGTGCCATTTCTCTTCAAGAGAGCTGTGACACACAGCAATAGAAAGAGATCGTTATGGAAGTGGAAGGAGAAAATATTTTGATTGAGATTCTCAACAAGTTTGAGATTTGAGAACAAAACCTAGATTTAGCAATGAACATTTTTCTTTTGATAAGGCAGGAATCTGCAGGGTGCTGGCACTTGCTGCTGTGTCACAGGCATAACAAGGAGCTGCTTCTGGAGCAACACACTGGAGTTTTCTACAACCAACTACAGAGATGTACATGGGTCTGGCTGCTAGGCACTGCAGAGCAGCCACCTTTCTGAAAGCCAGCTCCCCAAATCTGCCTCTCAGTGGCCCTCTGATGAAAGAGTCTCTGAAAACTTGGACTAACTGTAAGAATCCACAAATGCTGACAAAAAAAACCAAACCAAACCAAAAAAACTAACAAAAAAAAAAAAAAAGGACTGTTGATCAATATTGTGGCTGCTCTCCAACTTTTTCTGAAAAAAAAATCAGAAAATCAGAACGTTTGTCATTTGTTCAAAGAGGCAATATTTAGAGAGAGGCTGTTAGCTATTGCCATTACTTTTTAAAATTACATCCAGCTCAGGCTATAGTAGTTGGTTAACCTGCCTAAGTAAAAAGCGATGCAGAGCTACATCAGGTCAAATAAATCACACTTTCTCTCAGATAAGTGGAATACACACTGCAGCCATCATGTGGGAAATAGAAAAGTAGATGGAGTCAGACTTAAACCTAACAGTTCTGAGAGAAACCTAGAAATTTCTTTCCAGCTCATGTGTTAAGGATGCAAGGAGTAAAGCTCTCCAGCAAAGCTGGCCTTGGACTGCTATCTGCATTAGAAATGCCCAAATCCATACAAGGTGCTAAATCCAATTATTTTGAAGGGAATGTAACAACATTTTTGATGTACACAAGGGAGCGCTTGTGGCACTTAGAGAGACACATCTGTCTTGGCTGTGTGGAAGAGCCTCTGGTAGCACCTCTGGTGCCACCTCCACCAGTCACCACCAGCCAGAGAGCAGCCTTCAAAGGAAAAGCACAGCACTAGAAGTCTTCAGGATGCAGGAACTCCTTCCACACTCAAACATTTCATCCGTACTGAAACCACGATTCTCCCCCACTCCAATGGTCGGCTCATGCATAGATATTTGAGACAATAACCACTTTTTAGCTAACCATATATTAACTCAAACCACCACAGCTTCAGCTTTCCAACTCGGCCAGCTCAGTCACCACAGCTGGGAGTCCCTCAACGCCAGTTGCGTGTTTGGAAAGGTTCAACTTTGCAGGCACAGCTCAATTAAAAGCTCCACAGAGCAGAGATCACTATTTAAAGCTGAACCCATTGCTTTTGTTTATTTATAGCAAAACCATTAATTGCTAATCACATATTTGTTTGCTGGAAAACCAACGCTCCAAAATAAACACCGAGTTTAAAGACTGTTCACAGAACACTGAATGGTATCAGGAACAGTGCTAAAAATGTAAATCAGAAACATCAAAACACATCAGGACTTCAACTGGAGGAACAAACAACCCATTATTTCTGTGCCAGAAAAGAGGTTACCCATAAGCCACCAGTTACCCACAGAGTCATCTACAGTCCAGCAGTTATTTATGTCCTCAAGAATAACAGACACCATGGCAGAATATCTGTTGAAAATATCTTCATGGCAATCAGCATATGTTAGATTAAATGAGGTATCTCTTAATGCAGATTTTTGATAATAACCTTGGAAAAGTGCCTTTAAAATATTTGGCAAAAGAGGCAGAACCTCAGAAAAAGTGTATTTTCATTTGTGATACAGTTTCAAATGTCAAAATCATACAAAATTTAAAAAAAAA
>VWYP01021209.1:161478-172238 GCA_013400435.1 Pycnonotus jocosus | reverse complement strand
AAAAAAAAAAAAAAAAGAAGCTTGGCTTTCTTTTAGCTCTCCTCACTAACAGAGCTCCATGCTCCCCTCTGGAGAAGCATGTTCCTCAAATATCTACAGGAGCAGTGCATGGAAATCCAGGGGAATCTGCCATACAGATCTACAATCTGCCCTTTCTCTACGAACCACACTTTAAACAAGCACAGCAGCCCAGGCTTCATGTAGAGCCTCACAACCAGGCACGCTGGGAAGCAGGAACAAACTCCATGGCAGACTGCTATCCACCTCCTGAAATCCCTGCGGGTACTGGACTCTTCTGAGGCACCCACACTCACCGGCTGTCACAAAAGCTTCAACTGCAAAGTGCCTCCCCCTGCCCTGACAGCACTGCCCTTGAGGTCCCTGATTTTCATGCACACTTGAAGGTCAGGCAAGTGCACACACTTGGCCCATTTCCAGATGGGGAAACAGGCACAGCTTCTCAAGGCCCTTGCTCCAGGTTACACAGGAGAGCCCTCCCACATATTCCAGCTCTCAGTGCCTTGCCATGCTGCCCTCGGTACACGCCAAACCTAGGGCAGGAAGGTTTCCCTACAAAGCAATACTCACCAGCATCTATGGCCCAAATTCCCAGAACAGAGGGTCATACAGTTATGTTTCTCACCACCACTGCCACGGCTACCATTCAAAATTCATCATTTATTCACAAGTCACAAGTTTGGGTTCAGTCTTCAAAATTACATGTAGATCTTGGAAAGTTAAGTGGACACTGATCATAAAATGGAGACCAGCAAAACTAACATAATAATAATAATAATACTAACAACAACACCAACAACATCAACAACAGTGTTATGACTCCATTACGTTGTTTAAAATGGCAGCCATCAGGAAGAACAGCCGCACCTCAATGTCTCACCCTTTTCTATTTGTTCTCCTGGAGTCAGGATCACTTGTAGCCAAAGGGCAAGTTGCAAAGTCTGTGTTCACAAATCCTGGGCATGCACACCAAATGCTGGCTGGAGTAGATCACCTAAACATGCAAGGCAAGGCCAGGCTCAGTCCCCCTGACCACGCCTCCCTCCTGTGCATGGGTTTGCTGTCAGACTCCTTGGTCTCACTGCTGCCTGCTGGTGCCACACCAAGCCCCTGTGGATAAATCTTCCTAATAGAGCCACCCCATCCCTTAGACACTCTGACAAGCAGGGAAGTTGCTAGTGAAGTGACCACCTCACATCACATGCTGAACATCCAACCTAGTGCTTTCCAATAAATGGAGGAGATCCCATGTCCCCGAGCTGCTGATCCATGTTCCCAAAAAGCAGTCAGTCACTGGCTCCACACCTTCTGTTTGTTCACCAAGAGGGGAGTAATCAGTGCTGGTGCCCACGTACCATCTCACCTGTTCCCTCAAAACCCAGGCATGGCTATGCCATGCTGCTCCATCACTCCTGCCTCATCCCAAAGGCGCCGTGATGATGTGCAGCTCCCAGGAGCCATGCTAGGCAAAGGTACACGGATGCTCCCTCTTAGAGCATCCCACAGAAGCAAGCTCAGGCCACATATTCACCATTCTCTTACCCTTTTTATTCTAACAAGAGAAGGGGAAAACTGCTCAGATGAAATACAAAGGACTCCAGCCTAAACAACAACAATTAACTAACTCATGGCCAGTGAGGCTCATTGCTCCTAAATTTGAAACCTCAGTTTAAAATTAAGTTCCACATAACAAGGCACTACTTGCAGATAGCTCTTCCTCAGGCTCCACCATGCAGCGACTGAAAGCTGCCATTTCAACCTGACCCCTGCAAATCTCCAGAAAGGTAACAAAACAATAGAATTTGTTTCAGAGAGCATCAGGTCAAAGATCAAAGTCACTGGGAATAATCTAACCTGTTTCCTCTGTGTTTTTAAGATGAAACTATGCAGGGGAAAAAAAAAAAAAAAGAAGATATATAAGATAGCAATGCATAAGCTAACTAAAGCAAACTTACAAATCCACACAGAAGGGGGGAAAAAAGCATCACGCCTCGCTTGTGAAACTATTATGGGTAAGGACAAAATATCTGTATATAATATAGCTCTGTACCACTTTGATGAGAAAAGACTGACAATAGCTTTTGGCATATGAAAGCTGCTGTGAGGACTTCAATAAAACTGAGTATACTGTTAAAAACCTTCTCATATGCATCCCTAGAACTTATCTTCAAATGCCACTTTATTAAATTCTGTATTCTCTGCCTTTTGGAAAAATGCTTTTCTTTTATTAAATTAACTACACAATGTATTGTTTCTCTGAAGACAAAGCATCAGTAGGAATCTAAAGTAGTTCTTTCAACACTAAAAAGCGCACAGCGTTTTGAACTTGAAACCATCTTCCAGTAAGAGAGCTCACTTCTAGTTTGAGTAAGGGTGAGAACACACACACACATGTACAGCCCATTTCATCACACCCAGCTGCCCTCACACATCATGTAACTACACAGCCTGTGACAGCTACAGACATTTCAGAGTCTAAATCCTTGTTGCTCTGTTTCTAGGGAATATCCCAAGGGCTAACGGGGTCTTGAAGAACACGAAAGCATTAATTCTCTTTTTGACATGCAAAAATATTGCTCCCAAGCAGATGTTCCTCAAATGCATACGAAAGCATCCTCTGCAGCCAGTGGAACAATGAGACGTGCAAAAACCGTGGGGGTAACACACACGGAGTTTTGTGCTCATGTGCAGCATCCGTGAAGGGCCACAACAGACCCTTGAGCCCGGGCACCACAGCCTGGAGGCTCCTACCAACTTCTCTGCAAGAGTTGCAGACACCCTGCACAACTTAACCTAATTATATTCAGGCATAATCCTTTCATGCCACAGCTTGGTGATCACTTTACAGCAGGATAAGCCACCGTAGCCACCAAAGCAGCTGTCCCAGGCTCAATTCCCCTGCTTTTTCCTGTTGGTTTTCTTTTGTTTTTATTTTTTTGTGGTTTGTGTGTGTACGCACAGTTTTGGCATTGGTTTTGTCTTTGTTATTGTTGTTTTGGTTTAGTTTGGGTTTTGTTTATTTGTTTTTTATTGATTTTGTTCTCCGTGGGGATTGAGCTGCCCTATTGCAAATATGCCTGCGAACAAAAGGGAGGGAGGGAGACGGGAACGGGTGCCTGGGGCAGGCAGGATCCTTTCCATGTCCATGGCAGCTCAAACTGTTTGTTAAACAACAGCCGGAGTTGAGGCAACCAAGATGGTGTGTAAAGAGCAGAAAGTACCTTTGAGAAACATACTGAGCACTATCAAAATACCCAAGCCTTAAATAGACACATGAAGTATTTAAATGCTTTCACACCCATAACAAGTTTTGTTTACTGCCCAGCATTTAAACAGCTTTTTCTTTACTATTGTAAAATTGTTCCCAAACAGTGTGAATTTCATGTTACAATGAATAGTAGCACTCTAACCCCTATTTACAACCCATTCAGCAACATAATTCCAGAAATAGCATGCAGGATTTCCACACTCTAAGAAATAAAACCTGTTCTTGGCTCAAAAGAATTTGTGCAAATTAGCTGACAAGAATCACTTCCTTTTGTTCTTCCTCTCCGATACAGAATATTAAAAGAAAAAGAGAATTACTAACCAAGTAATGTAAAAAACTTTTATTAAAACCATTAGAACCAGGAAGCATTGTTAACATCCCTCTCGTAATTATATGCAAAATGTTCAGTATCCAAGGAAACAGCAAAGTAATGAAGTTGGAGGCTACTGTATAAATGCACCTTCTAAATCACCACCAAGAATGCCTATTCCAGAGGGACTGGCCAGTTTATTAGTGTGTGACACCCTGATCGCTTAGACATGCTACAGCTTAAAAACAAAAAGCTAACAAGCTACTTTTACATAAAGGGCCCTTTTGTTTCCCATGTATGAACAGCCTCTTCTTAGCATCTAGTTACAGAATTCCTCTGCAGAGCTGAAGATTTCTCTAAGCCCGCATTCACCTTCATGGGAGTTGTTCAGTAATGATGGGCACTAATTAAACTGCATAACCAGCAACAAATAAAGCAGAGATGCTGCTCTCTGCTCCAAGTTCTCAACAAACTGAAATGTGCAATAGGAGAAACACTGAAACTGTGCTCTTCTCCAGACCCCATTGGTCTGAAATCCACTTCATCAGCACCAAGCACTACTGCATATTGACTTATGCCCACATTATTAAAATTAATTCAAAAATGAATACTTATGCTCCAATATCAACAGCTCATGCTCTGGGATGTTTCACAGGAAGGCAGGCTACAGTAAGGAAGTCAATGCAAAATGAACTCCTGCTTTTCGGTGTTAGCACTTAGAGCATCATGCCAAATAACTGGGTTTTCAGCTCAATTTCAGCAAGTATTAATTTATTCTCCTGATTCCCCCCAACAAGCACTGATTATAAAGCAGTTCTGGTGGGTTCAACCACTCTGTTGTGCTGAGGATGAACTTTGGTATTCTTCTCTTCCAGTACATGTGACAGTTTATAGAAGCACATCCCTCAACATCCCTGCTTCTCCAGATGCCCCTGCAGTTTTTCTGTGTGACCTCTACATTCCTTTTTGGCTCATTTTTTTTCCATGACTGACCAACAACAAACACAGTAACAGAACTCTGTCACTATCCTGGATGCTTTCAGGGATGCTGGTTTGGTAAAGACGTTCCACCCGCACCTTCATGCTTCCTCCCCTTTTAAGCCTTGTCTCTTCACTTTTCCCAAACTTACTCCTTTCCCAGTGCAACCCCTGTCATCCCTGTAAGATCTAAAGACAACTTATCTGCCCTGTTCTTTCCACTCACACTGTTTTGGGGGTCTTGTACTGTTTGAAGAACTTTCACATCTTCAGTATATTGTCATTTTTTTTTTATACTTCTCCTCTTCCAGATTGTGTAGGGATGATCCTCATTTTTCCATCTGGAACAGCTTCATCGTTTGGAACACCTCACTGCTTTGTCTAATGCTTTATCTTCTCAAGCTTACTTTCACATAGCACAAAAAGATCTCACCCAATTAACCTCTTTAACTGGCTCCTATGCCTAAAATGCTTTCTTAAAAGGCTGTACAAGTTAGGGCCACAGCTTCCTCTCACTACTCCCTCTCTGTCAGTATATCCCAGTTGTACGGCATGTCCTAATGGCAATTTCTGCATTGTATCAGTATACCTGCAAATCTGGCTTATAGCACCATAATTCTGTGATTAACAAACCTGCTAAACTCTTTATTTTCTAAAGGCAATGCCTTGTACTCTTGTACTTGAAGCAGTTGTGAACTCAAAGCATTTAAGTGAGTGAACTTGCTCATTCCCATTCCATTTTACTGTATGGTCAGCTCATCCACTTCACCAGCTCTGGTTTTTTATTTTGCCTATGACCAACAGCCATGACAGCAGTAATGTCAAGAGTAACACACCTCTCTCAAAATCCACATCAAAGATGGAATACCTAGAAACACAACATCAATGAAGTCAGAACCCAGTAATAGTCACAACCTGTCAGTGTTGTGAGAGCTGGTGCACCTTTGTCAGGCACTTTCCACTTAATGCAAAAAGTTACAATTCCAATCAAGGCTGGTTAATTCAAGACATTCTAAATTTTAAAAAGCCTGGAAGGGCATGAGGACATTTCAGTAACTTCCCAAGATGATATTGCTTATGCAGATTCACTGAAGAACTGTGCAGCAAGGAAATGCTGAAGAACTGTGCAGCAAAGAAATGCTAAGGCAATTTGAATTAAATCAATCTCTTATACGTGGGTGATAGATGCAAAACTGTAAATACTAACTACTTCCACAAAATCCAGTGCCAAAAGGGTAGCTCTCCCAGCCAAGTCAACAGCACCCTCATTTTCAGAGGTACATGGCACCCAAAACTTGGTTCAGTGGCAATGTCTCTGTTCACTACCATGGGAAACTGCAGCTCTTCACCTCTTCCTGTTTTAGTTTACTTATTGTGGTTTATGCTTATCTGTCTGTCATGAATGTCAAAAGGTTTAATTAGTTTTGGTCTGCAAAACACACTGAGTTCCCCTGTAAAAGCTGTATATGCAATCGCAGTAGGGTCCCTGCAAGATAATTGCCTTGGTATCCCCAGAGGATCCAGCACGAGTAGCCAGAGGACAACTCCAAAGACAACGTACCCGAAGCACAAAACTCTGCAATCTCCATCTGTAGCTCGAGAACCAAAAGTTTCGGGGGCAGTATTTTGGTGCAACATACAACAAAACTGCTGTGGGAATTACAGAAAAGTGCTGGCAAGAACATTATCAACAGCATCTTTCTGCATAAATAAAGGAAGTGGAAAAAAAACCCCAAACCAACAAAAACCCTAAAATGGAAATGTTAGGGGAAAAAAATGGAAATCAACAATACTAACAAAAGCACCATGTGGGTATCTTAAATATCCAAAGAGCTTTAAGTTGCCCAGACTCCTGTATTCATTAACTGTTCAGGACACAGATTTATTTATTTATGGCTCAGAAAAGAATTCCCAGCTCCGAAGCTTTCCAAAGAACAACCCTCCCCAGTTCTGCATGGGCACCTCAGCCAACTTGCCCTGCCATGTCTTATTCTGATGCTAATGCAGTTCAAACAACCCAACCCTGGATTTTTTATCTATGCAATAAGCCTATCTTTAAGTCACTTAGTTGTGTGAGTTTAAATCACAACATTTTCAAAGAGAAAAATCTGATCATTTTATTTACTTCTGGCAACAGAGAAGGCAGAAGAAAAAAAAAGCTTATTATAAAAACACTATTTTTTTTGTTTGTGGTGCCAAATTCAAGCCTCTCTAAAACCTGTTCTGAATTTAAACAGTAGTTGAACCCCAAGAAACAACAAATTTTAATTAAGATTTGCAGTTACCTTCAAGACAAGGTACCCTGAGAAAACCTGATTGTGCACAGGCCAATCATAAAATCATATAATATTATTAGGTCTTATCCAAAGTCTGCTGGAATAAAGGCCAAGATTCTGTTGATCTCTGTGGGTCCCAGATCTCTCTCCTTTGTAAAATAAGCCTGGATTCTGCTACTCCAGTTTTCACAAGCATCCACATAGGAATATTCACAGGGCTTCTCACAAGAGGGAAAAACCATGAAGTTGAAGCCATCCCTGAAAGGTACTGGATTTATTCCAGATGTGGAAGTGTTTTTAATTAATTTGGAAGCATTTGAAGTATTCACTCATTAAATATGCTTTGCATTTTACACATGCACATAAGAGAGTAAGAAAACCCAAAACTGAAGCCAAAATCATAATGTCTTATTAAAAAGACTCTGACACCACTTTTAGCAAAATTAGACTCATATGAAGACAAGATTTACAGCACTGCCACAAAACACCAACATCCAAAGCATGCAGATCCTGCACTGCCCATCCAACCCTAGACAGCCTCACCCTGACCTGGAGAACTCCCTGGTTGGGAGCTCTCTTATCTCCACCCAGCCCTGCACCTCCCCACACAGGACACTGCCCACTGCGCCCATCACACAGAGCAATCCTTGAAGCTCAAGATACCACTTCTCTACAGAAGGATGAAACAGCTGGTGGTAAATCTATGTGCCAAATCATCATTACTGGTAAAAAAAGCACAGGATATCCTGAGCTGGAAGGGACCCAGAGAGATCACTGAACTCCAGCTCCTGGCCCTGCACAGGACAGCCCCCCAGGAATATGATCACATGCCTGAGAGTGCTGTCCAAATGCTCCATGAACCCTGTCAGGCTGGTGCTGTGATCGTTTCCCTGGGGAGCCTGTTCCAGTGCCCAAACATCCTCTGGGTGAAGAAAATTTTCCTGATATCCAACCTAAACTCTGCCCAACACAGCTTCATGCCATTCCCTCGTTTCCTGTCCCTGATCACAAGAGAGAAGACATCAGTGTCTGCCCCTCTGCTTCCTCTCATGAGGATGCTGAAGACCACAGTGAGATCTCCGCTCAGTCTCCTTTTCTGCAGGCTGGAGCCAGGTGAGAGGGAGGCTGTGCACAGAGGCAGGGGCAGCTCCACAGGCAGAAACTCCAGCGCAGTCGAAGAGTGGCCACGTTCCTGCTCCGTCTAGAGCTGTCTCAGGCCACCACCCACCAGAGCAGCGGGACGCTCCTTGAGAGGAGCAGCTGTATCAGCGCACACTGCACGCCAGCGAGCACCCTGGATGTTGGCGGCACCAGGGGCTGCCGGCTGTGCCCACGCCCGGTGCACTCCCCGGTGGACAGACAGGCGGTTCCCGGTGCTCCCCGGCGGTGCCAGGCACCGGGATCAGCGGCTCTCTCCTCCCCTCTAGCGGCTGACCCGCCGCCGCTGCCCGCGGCACCAGGCACGGAGCCGGGTCCGGGCACAGCCCCGCCACCTGCGCTCCCGCCACGGCCGGACAGCAGCACGGCTCACAGCGAGACCGCACAGAGCTCGGCTCAGCACATCTGGGCAGAAGCACAGCCCTGCTGCTTCCACGGACGCCCAAGACTTCAGTTTTGAGATGAGGTGAGCAAAATTGCCATAGAGTAGGAAGAACCACAACTAAGTTCCGAAGAGTTCTTTTTTTAACTGTCTCTCTTAGAGATCCATAAGAACCACGTATTTGGTGACAACAAAACTCTCAAACTTCTCCTACCCTAAGACTAAGTTTTGTATCAGACAACAATGGTTTTGTCTCCAAGGGTCAAATTTAATTCTGGTGGTCACCAAGCAGGTCAGTTTCTCAGAGATCACAATTCTGCCACAAGAGCTACCAAACTGTGTATGATGTTCTATTCACCACCAGCACAGAAACATTAAAACCCCCCAAAACTTCACACTTCTTCACAAGTTATAATTTTTTTTTTCTAAAAAAAATCCTGAGCAGGAACATTCCAATTTCTTTCATTTGGTTGCCAGTGCTAAAATATGCTAACAGCATTAAGGCAAGGGACGACTTGAAGAGCTCACAATCTGTATTCAGCATAATTAGCAGATGCCAATTTAACTTATTACTGCTTCTTATACTGCTTTCTATATTATAAAAGGGATAACAATGAAAATCTGTTATCTAAATGACTGTTTTCTCAGTGCTGATATAAAGCAACAATAATGGGAAAATAAGAGTCACAGAACATGTGTTAGGAAATACCTGATTTTGAAATAGCATTATAAACAGCCAGAGTACCAAAAGAAATGAATGCCTGCAGACAGGACTTTTCTCTCTTCCTTCACACTTTGTATTTTTAGACTGTTTTGGAAGTAATTACATATTTGGTGGCATTCCTGGTTATTCAAATAAGCAATGCAACATTCCTGGTAAAGCGACACCATTAAATCAGGTTGCTCAACTGTCTGAGCCACTTTATGATTGCAAAGCATGAGAAATGAGTACCCTTAAGATGCATTTTCCATGCAGAGAACTAACAGCTAAGAAGTAAGAACACAAATAACTGTGAAAGAAAGCAAGGCAAGCCCTAAAATCAGCCCTTTCCAAAATGCCAAGCGGGCTGTGTCACAGCTAAGGGGACAGTTACAGAGAGCACTTCTGCTTGCCCGCAAAGCAGAAACACATTAACACTTTTTATACAACAATGCCCTCTTGAACTAAGAGGCTGTTGAAAGATGTATCCAGCACACACACACACACACAAAAAAAGCAGTGCGCACCAAGGCTGTGGATTAAACAGGGTTTCTAACACATAAATGACATAATGATCCAGTCCAAGCATCATTCACTACTAATTCTGCTTGGTGAAGATGCCTTCCTGCTTACAATTCTGCATATTTCAATGCAGAGCAAAAAAATATTTTAATAAAGTATCTTCTGACTCTCAGGCTAAGTTGAAGAGCCTTGTAAGGCTATGCTTCTCCATAGCTTTAATCGATTTCAGCTATAACTTCATTTGCTATGCCTAACAGACAGTGTAAACTTCACCCTTCTCAAGAATTAGGAAGAAAATAACATTTCATACTCCCCCACAAGCAGTGTATGGAAAGCACAAAACAGAACCACTGCACACATACCCCCCAATTACACTGGTCTCTGTGGAAACTAATAACTTTCCACAGTATGCACTGTAATCCAAGTAATAATTTTAAACAGGCGTAAGCTGCAGCGTGCTGAACTAAGGCATTCTTACCTTGCGAAGGGTGCTTGAAGACATTTAGTTACAGTCAGAGAGGAGAATGTGCATGTTGCCAAGTACTTGCCATGCACCGGGGCTGTGCCTTACCCCACATCTGCGCACGCACACACCAGCCGGGTGCGTGTGCTCCCTAGGTAGGGAAAGAGCACCAGGAAAGATAAGCAGCAGCGATAATGCCCCAGCTTTATGTCTCAATCAGTAGCCAGCTAAGCTGGAGGAACCATTTGAGATGAAAAGGGAAACAATTCCAAGAAACAAGATCTTTTTTTTTTTTTTTCCTCCTCTGGATGCAAAGAGCTTTGCTTGGGTGACCTATAATACCTTAACACAAAAATCTTCTCAACCCACCTCCCACCTAAGCCACGGAGTCGCACATGTCAAATGACACCACACAAACAATGCACAAAGACTTTAACAAAAATACTAAAGAACCCCTTACCTTTTAGTCAGAGTAAGTGACAGATAACAGTCATGAGAAACTCAGTTGGCACAGCTGCTGTACGTATTTCTCTGCAGACTTCTTTTTAGTGGTCCCAAAAGCACTGAACATAAAAAACCTCCAGCCTGCCTGCTTCATTCTTCAGCAACAGAGATACATGCTGTCACGGTAACGCAAAAAAAAAAAAAAAAAAAAGAAAAAAAAGATCCTAGTTTTTAAAGCCTT
>VWYP01021209.1:94314-161359 GCA_013400435.1 Pycnonotus jocosus | reverse complement strand
TTTGAATTTCACTGGTTCCAAGCCCCTTCGAAAAATAAAAAAAAAAAAGAATCGGTCTTTAGGGTAAAAAAATCAAATGCATAGATGGGGGGAAGGGAGAGGAGGAGGGTACCGCTCCTATGTGACATACATATGGAATGAGCATTAGAACAATGCTGACAGGACAGCTAAGCAACTGCACTCTGGGGCAGCAGTTTTCAAAGCAGAGCTTTTGCAGCTTTNGGTGGGAACCGCCGCGACTGCTTCCCAGCAATGCAAGCAGAAGCCTTGATGTCTAGTGCACTTACATTTTATGCTGCGCACAGTGGGTCCCCTCCTCCCTGCCTGCCTCCCTCCTTCTCTCCCTCCCTCCCTCCTTCCCTCCGCCCTCCCTGCCTAGGAAGCTCTCTCTCCCAGGGGACAAGAATTCCAGTGGACCCAATTAACACTGTACTTTGCTGGCTCCTTGGTATGATCGATATTAAATAAGAGGAGTTTTAGCGGCATTGAAAAATAAAGCAGCCATGTAATGTGTGGCTGATGGAGACTGCGTTTTTCCTCCTACGTCTCCACTCCCCCAGTCTCGAAACGATCCAACACAGCCGAAAAAAAAAACAATTTCAAAAGCATGTGCCAGTACCAGTGATCCAAGCTGCATCAGATATTTGTTAGGAACTTGATGGGAGCCCCCGGCTGCTCATTTCACTAGCTTCGGCAGTACTTTAATAAAGTGGATTTACAAATCAATGGAAGGAATCCAAAGGTTCACAAACAGGCTCTTTCATCAGGTCCGCTGCCTGACCGTACAGGAAGTTTGCTGAAGGGGTCTGGGGACTGTTTCACCAGCACACTTGTTTTCAATGGACTCCCAACAACACGACTTGTTTGGTTTGGTGAAAGAAAGGCAGTAAGAGGTTCACTGCTTTAAGGGAATGCAGCCTAGTGTGTTTACTGCTTCATTCCTGAAGCACGTGTGACAAGGCATCCTACAAATTGCAAATTATTTTAATTTGAAGAGGGAAGTTGTTGGGAGGCAGTAACCTTCTTTGGTCCTGTTTTCCCTGATCTATCAATCACAGATTGCCATGTAAAAGCAATCTACTACAGGCTCTCTCTATAGAGGAAAAGCAATTACTAGCATTAACTCTTGCAGTTGCAAATTAATACAATACAGTCCACAACTGATAGCGTCTGCCTGCAAGCCATTAATCTAAGAATAAATGGGTGGTTTGCTTAAATCCAACTGGACTGAAATTCACAGGTTAAGTGCTCCCCTTTGCCTTTCTGTATTTCTACTTGTATTTGTAAAACTCAGTGGAAAGGAAAGAAAGCCGTATTTATTTGCTGTGACCAGTACAATTCCAAGCTAAAACTGGAATTGCTTACAATTACAGGATTTCAGCACCAGTAGCTGTTTTTCCTTTTTTGTTTCTGGGGTGGCCATGATCTTCAAATTAAATCCAGTAAATAGCACTGAGCAGTATCCTTGACTGAACAGCCAGGCTGACCACTGATTTGAATCCATCTTGTTAAATTAATGTTAGATTACATTTCCATACAAATCAGATCAATTAAAAATACTCATAAAACCATGCGATCAAAGGCAGTGAAGAGTTAAATTAATTAACTCAAAAGGCCTCCAATTAAATAATGTTAAGGTTATGATTCTCCCTCTAGCTAACAGAGTGAAAAAACCCAGCAGCAGGACAAATTTCTGTTATTGACTACAAGCAGTAGATCCAAATATCACACCATGTGTCACAAATTCTTTATGATGCCAAGTAACATCCTTCATAGATCAACGTGGGGCATGCAGAAATCCAAAGAAGTGGTCAACTATCCCAAGAGGTATCACAAATCAAAGGTTTATTTACACAGGAAAGATCCAAAAGAGTGCAGCTGTACTGCTTATAGACATGAAGGTCTTGAGCTATGGTAATTCCAGGCTCACGTATTTGCACCTGTGTTTGTAGTGAAGCTGCTGCACTTCACAAGTATCTTTTAGCTGACATGGGGTTTTTTTGAGCAAAAAGGGTCAGGGAAGAAGTACCCCTGATTAACAGAGCACTAAGCAGGACAACACCGGGTGACAACTTGAAAGAGAGGAAAATAAAAAACCTTCACTGGAAATCACAGGAATTTAGGTAGATCATCATGCTTCACAGCTGTTAGTGATTCAGCACCACAGCATGGCAAACTGGATTTGAAATGAGATACAGAGATCACTGGTAATACCAACCTGATAGTCAGAGTCACCAAAATGACATTTCTTTTTCAGCTCCCTACCCTGAATTAGGGGGCAATGCTAACTGGCTAAAGTGTCCCTGAAAGTGGCCTAAATCTTGTACACAACACTTCTCTAAGCAAGGGGATCAAATAACTTCGCAATTACTGTGGCACAACATCAGAGTGAATGAACATGCATAACTTGCTCTGACAATCAAATTGCTTACACAAAAAATAACATTTTAGCAAGGATATAATGTACTGAATTTACACTGGCTATGGAGGCCCAGTGGGTAGCTGCATTTTAGGAAAGGTGGAGGTTTACAGCCACATAGGGGCACATAAGGGCACTTGGAACCTGTAAATGATCCATCAGTTGGTCTGCCATCTCAACACTCCCAGGCACTAAGAATGTCTTTATTATCTCCCATTTTGGAGATGATGATTTGATGACTGAAAGACTAAATTGCCTCCCCAAGGAGATACAAAATGTGTTGGAGAATAGCAGACAACTGATTCCAGGCTTTTCAAGTCCCTTACTTGCAAAGACTGTTCTTCTTTCAAACACAATCAACTGAATTTGACATATTTTTAAAGTAAAGCTTTGTTCCTTAAAAAAATATCAACACCATTCTAGACTGCTCAAGTTTAAATCTAACCACTATTCATGGTATTAGGGGAACACCTGTGCGCCTTAAAAATTCTGCATGTGTATTCACTCTCAAGCTTTATTCCAAATAAAAAATCCACACTATTTTACTAGAAAATAATTTAAAGATCATTTGACAATTAGAATTACAGTCCCTGTTTGGTAGGACATTTCAAGCGAGGGAACTCAGTGAACAGATGCCTCATACATGTGAAGACAAAGGGATGGAGAACATCTCTCAAAATAAGCCAGTGTGCCACAATCAGAAAAGATATTGGTCAATGTCCCCCTAATGTAAAAAATGTTGAATGCCATATTGAAGGTCCCAGTCCCTGGCTGCCAACAAAACAAGCCCTTCTGTTGCTCAAGGCAGGGAAAGAGGGATGTGCTATGGCTGTGACCTGGACAAGAGGCTTCTAATAAGAGTCTGCCATGCACAGACATCCCGGTGAGCTGCTTGTGCTGCCTGCAGGCCTTGTTCTCCCCAGACAGCCCCTGCACACTGCACCTGACAGGAACAGTCCTGGCAGATCAGCATCACCCAACGCACCACTGCTGCCACCACCAGACGTGGGGCCCTGATAATCACACAAACAGAACCCACAGAACAGGACATACTTAGCCTAAAATGATTTGGAAGAAGCAGCACTCACTGCCCTCAGAGTTTGCTTTATTCACATGAAAGGCAGCTCCATGTAAGTGGTAAGGAATACCTAGCAGAAGTCCAGGATGGAAAGATGTATTGAAGAAAAAGAGTTGCTACCAAAAGAGAAAGAAGTCAGTATTACTACCTGAGGGCAGGAACTAATGACTGCTAAGGGGGCAATACTATGTGACCCAGAGGAAAAGCTATGAAATTTTTTTCTTTTGTCTCCTTTAGAAATCACACTGGGAAGTGCCAGCATTTTGGACAACATAAATGTGCCCTCTTTTTGGACAACCACAATCTATCTGGGTACCCCCAAGCACATACAACTGAAATTGCAAACATGGAAGATTAGCTAAGAAAAGATAAATGGTGTAACAATTTCTAACAGCTAATCCACTTTATTACAGGCATCATCAACTCTGTTCATTATATAAATCTCCCAAATCAACTGTTCTCAAAGACTACAGCCTTTGGCACTATTTAAAGTTGCTTGCATTTTATTTCTAATATACTTATTTTGATTATTAAAGGAGAAATAAATTGGTAGGCTTTTCCCTCTTTGTATCTATTTTCATAATAGTACAATAGATACTAGAAATTACAAAAGAAGAGAAAACATTTAACACACCTCAGGTTCATAACATCAGTACTCAAAAACAGAAGCAAGGCTGAACACATGATGATGTGGTCTTTGCTCAAGAATGCGAAAAAATGTCTGCAGATATTTTAAATATTTACCAAATGAAGGGGATGTATATCAGGTTGCAGAGCTCTGGATTAAACACACTTTCAAGAGATGATGATTCATGTTAATGTACATCAGTAGGGTTGGAGGTTTGCTTTGTTCTTTTTAATTTCTAATTACATCTTAGTATCAGAATAAACGGAGAGAACACATAAAGCCAGAAACTAAACCTAAACTAAAATAAAGGAAAAACAACCTTTTAAGGCACTTAACATCAGAGAAGGTTAGTCAGCCAATTACAATTTACAACCAGGCAGTAAACCATGGTGAGGTTCAGCTGCCTAATGCTCTGCACCATTATGTAGCAAGTACCAAAGATAAAAGGCCAATTTCCCATTTGAAAATTGGGTTTCAGTAATGTGCAGCTGCCAGTCTGTGGGGCTGGGTGATTACCACCCCAACAGCATCCACCATGGAGGTCCAACAGTCCCAGATGGAGCTGCAGAGCCCACTGCATCCCTTCCATGCCCCAGCTCTTCAGAAGGTGTTCATACCTCCCAGCTAGGCATGAGGGGCTCACTGTACTCTATGCCAAATCAACCATGTTTTGGTGAACTGGGAATTGGAAAGTCTTGTTTACATCCTCATGATGCTAACCAACTCTCTAATTTATTTGGCACTTTATTTCAAGTGACCAAACAATCTTGACTGGTTCTAATTTTCACATTTTTAAAGTCCTTATTCAGTAGGTCTGCAAAACATCCCCTCCTGAGAAAAGTCCTACAAAATATGATAGAATACAAACTTAGAAAACAATAGTTATTTCTTACCATTCCCACCAGAGATGTTCTTGCTCTGTATGAGTAGGGTGGTAAATGACACCCAAAATCTGACTGCAGCACAGAAGAGTAAACCTAACCTAATCTTAAACAAGACTGAATAGCATTGCTGTTCACAACAGTGAAGCTACAAGTATCAGCACAGACCATGTAAATCTCATCAGGGTCCAGGAGGCTCTGACCACTGACCATACCATGATGAAGCATCTGTTACCGTGGCTTCATGGCAGACACAACCACTCAGGCAAGCTTGGTTAAAGCAGCAGGACATTTTTCATGCTTCTGACTGTAGCATTAGAAAGATCTGTAATTTACTGGGGAGGAAGGAGCTCTTTCTAGAATGAACCGAAATAAAAATAAAATTAAAAATAACATTGGAAGAAATTCATGCTATTCCGCTGTAAGTGCTTGGTTGGTCCTAAGGCAGCTCCAGGTAGTGCAATACTGCTCCTGGGGCATCTGCCTGCCCCACTGAGTCAGCCTGGGCTGATGCTGCTGCCAGCTTGATGCAGTCAGTTCTACCAGGTGCTTAGGGTTCCATGATGTATGTCTCATCCCTATCCCTGATCCCGCTCACACTGAGCATGAACACAGGACAGAGCTCTTCTCAAGCAGTTTTTCTATATGACATCTCCAATCGGTTCTCCCAATTCAGACTGAGTTACCATGCTTTGGTTCCTTTTCTGCAGCAAGAAAACCTTCCCCCCACTGCTAGGGCTTGGCAGCTTAGGGACAGAGCTGGCTCAAATGCAGAGAGAGACTTGTGTCTTAACAGAGCCAAACGAGCCTGCAGTGATGGTTAGGACATACCAGCCAAAGTCTACTGAAGAAGCAACTACGTGGGATAGAGGGAAGGGAAAATAAGTATGCATAAGAGCATTACATGTACCTAAGAAAATTGCTATGTAGAGGTCTGTGATTTCACTGAGAAGATTATATGATAGTATGGCTCCATTGCTAATTTTGGTTACTGATACATCAGGCCTTTCTATAGGATATTGGCATACAACTTGGAATATATTTTAAGTGTCACTTTGCTTGAATATATATCTCCAACACATGCTAATAACAGTTCAAATAAAAAACTGCCACATCACAGATGCTCACATCTATTACCTTCGAAGACAGAAAGTAACTGCTAAGCATCGTTTCTTAGAAATGGAGAGAGAATGTGGGAAAAGAGATGTGGGAAAAGAGATGGATAAATCTGGCAAGAGACTGCAAACGCTGAGGATTTGTGTCTCCCGCTCACTGAAAGCTTGCATCCTTTACTCCTTCTCCAGTTCTATTTTAGCAGCAACTTTTCTAAGCACCTTTTGCAAGCCAGCTCAGGAGAACATGAAGTGTATTGGCACATCCCACCACCACAACCCTGTCACTGTGGTCAAGCAGTCAAAACCCTCATAAACATATTTTCGGCATACGCATTGTATCAGAGCAGTCAAAACCACTCCTTGTTATGTGTAGACATCTCCTCTGAGAGTTTCCTGGGAAGATTCTGGAAATATACAACTTGTAGGGAGTCTTCAGGCACACCAGGATGGGGTGATTACTAAGTTCACCTTCCCATTTGATGGACATCCCTGAAGGTTGAGCTGGAGCTCAAGTATGTTAGATCCAGATTAATAGGTAAAAAGACCATTTTCTCCTCTGATGGTTCTCCACTGGTTTGGAAATGCTTTTCTCTCCAAACCTCTTCTCCACTCCTTTCCCCTCTTCCCCTGCCCACCCTCCCCCTAGAAATGCTTCATATTCTGTGGTTTGCCTATATAGGTCTCAGTTATCATTAGGAGAGGAAGAAAGAAAAAATAGAGAAATCACTCTGAAAACCCATCTATTTCTAACAGTTTCCCAGCATAGCCAGACTGATGCGCCCATTATTAGGAGAGGTTGCATTAGTGTAATTGTCTTAAAATTTTGACAGTTTCTGTCATTCTCAGAACAAATGTTCTACAAGTTCTGCCCTATTTCTTAAATGTCATCAAGTCACAATTTTCATCCATTTTGGGGAGGTCTTCTGAAGCAAAGTGCATGGGTCTTTAAAGTGACTTGTGCTCAGGACTACTTTTTCAAAGGATACAAGGCTGGTTGCTATGGTTGCTGAAGGTTAAAACTCTCTGGGCTGTCGTCTTTATCACACCCAAGCACCAGCTGTGGGAATGTGTCCTGAAGGTTGTGGATACTCCGCAAAAGCAGCTTCAGGACTAGAGGTCCTGGCAAAGGGAGCTGGAAGTGAGCAGATTCAAAAATGTAGCACCCTGGTAGAAAAAGGCAACTGGGATGGTTTAACCTTGGTGGATTGGTAGACAAGAGAACATCCCAGTAAAAAGAGGTAAAAATACAGTTCAGATCTCCCCTTTCAACTTCGTTTCCATGCACATGATTCTAAGTCTGGCACAGTAATGGGTATGTATCAGCCCTCTGGTAATTCCCGAGACAAAAGAGCATTCATCAACATGGGTTTGAAATCCCCAAGGCAGGGAGGATGGTAACTCAGCAGGTACAGTCTACTTTCCAAGGCAATCCTCAGCCAGCCTCAGGAGAACCTCCAAACTCTTGGTTTACTATCTCAAGCAAAGATGATAAAACAAAGCCCAGAAGAATCCACTTTCCTTAGATTCTACAGTATTGCCATGAGAAGAAAATCTACAGCTCTATCCATTTTCATAGCCTGTCTTCAACTCCCTAAACCAACACAAGGAAAAGGGGAGAAGAGCAGAGGTGAATAAATTTATATTGCCCTCAATGCTGCTTTCCTAAGTAATTCTGAACTCATTGTTCCTCAGTAAGTAGAAAGTTCAAGAGCAGTGCTGGACATCCAGGCCAAGAGATTCAATGAGCAGAAGACAGAGCAGCACCATCTCCACCATGTGTGCTGTGATTCAGCTGGGCTAGGGCTCAGTGACCACCACTCCAAAACTCAGGCTCAGGTCTCTAGCTTATACTCTGTTATAACTGTTAGTCCAAACTCAGACTTCACAGCTACTTCACTTCTGGTATTTTACCCAGAATAAAAATGTCAGACCAAAGGACATCCATGTCATTTGCACTGAGCCATCTCTCATCCCATCTGAAGGTGGTAAACAAAGTGAAAATGTGACAGAAGTCAGAACTGCAGCCCATAATATCCAGCACTATAAAAAGTGATGGCAGTAAAAGAGAAATGGGATAAAATACAGCATATCCTCTGCGGTTCAGGTTGTGGCAAATGATGGAGACAACAGGTCAGAGTTCATCACATAGAAAGCAAAGACTTCAGTTTAATTGTTACTAAGCTATGTGGTACATGAATAATAGGGTTTATGGATGTTCCTGGCAGACACAGAGGGAAACCCATCCTCTTGGGGCAGCTAAGTGCTTGACTTCTGTGTATTTTTAAATGTTTGTCAAACATTTAGACACTATAGGCACTTAGAATCCTTTAAATAAATAAAATGCATTGTGTTAGTTCAGTGCAAAAAGGCACTGTATCAATATATGTTAACTACTTTCAGTGGAAATTATAACAGGGTATGGGTGTAAGTGCAGCAAAAAGAAAAGCCTAATAAAAATAAGGTAGCAAGGAGAGAGGGGAGGAAATGTAAGGCTGGCAGAATTGCAGGCTAAAAAAAATCAGACCAGTAGATCTGAGAATAGCTCAGATCATAAGATAGGGAGGAAGAGAAGGCACCTCCTGTTTTACTGTGATTGGACCAGCTTACATTTCATTAGAGGGAATCCAGGATAGGCAATTGTGTAATCAAGAGCCAGACAGCTTTACTCATTTATAATTAATTCAGAGTACTTTGAAAGTGAGCTTAGAAAATAGCCAAGTGCTTCCCTTTAAGGAAACCTCTTGTAATGTTTCTGCAGGGCACTGCAAGCAAAGCAGAAGTTGTTCAGCTGAAGACAAAAGGTTTTCTCCTGACATAAATGAATAAAGTGTTACCACAGGCAGTGAAGCAGAGAACAGGGCCCATCTTGAAGGAAGGCTTTCATCCAAGAGCTGTATTTTTACAGCAAGAAACACTATTCTGGGCTGTTTTACACCATTTTAGGGGTCAAGAGAAGTCTCAATACATTACAGACTAAAATGCAAACTACTCAGTCTTCTATTTACAGTATATAGACTGTTCCCTTGGAGGCACGCATGACTTTTGGCTCCAAAACCACAACCAGCACTTCCATCTACCCACAGCACTTGCCATAAGAGTGGACCTTAAAACCCATCAGGGTTCCACTGCCCCCCACAGAGCCCCATCTTCCTCAGCCACCACACTGTGAACTACACTGACAGCGGAGCCCTGCACGCTGGCACTGCCTGTTTGTTCAGATCCTCAGGTATTCATTAGCTGTCCTGTGCCCACACAAATAATTCACAAAGTTAAGTGCCGCCTTCCGTTTCGTGTAGTTACTAATTTATCCACACTTAGCCTCTCATCTGTAATTCACAATGACATTAATGAAGAGACAAATATGTGCGTAACGGAACAGAGGCAGCCCAAAATAAATGAGAAAAAATGTGGTCACCAGAAACCAATTATACATTCAAAATTGTATTGTGGAAATTGCCAGAGTGTTGAAATCAAGTGAGAAGGAAAACGTACCAAAACCACACACTTGGACTGGGGGAAGAAGGGGGGTGCAGGGATGAAGTTGTTAGCACATACAATCAGTCTCAGCCTCATGGAAAAGAATATAAATATTTAGACATGAACAGACCTCTTAAAATACAGTTGCAGAGTCTGCTGGCACATGGACAAACATACAATAAGCCCACCAATGTGGAGACACAAATCAGGTAAATCAGACATGAAATTGGCAGGCAACATGTGCAAAATGCATTTTGTAAAGGCAAAAATGTGTTCACCACCAAATACAAAGATGATTTTTCCAAGATAATCTGAAGCTGCACTTGTAAAAGAAATAAATATTAAATATTTAAGGCTGTTCACCTAAATATCAATTGAAGCGCATGGTGGAAGCTTTTTCCTCCACCAGCACTCTTCTTGCTACAACAAAAAAATGAAGGCTTTAAAGAGAAGTACTGAAACAGTTTTGCTACTTGGAAAGCTGAACATCTTCACAGATGGCCCTGAAAGAGTTAACTGTTTCAGAGCTCAGATATTCTCCTTCCCATGTCTCACGGTAAGTACTAGAAGATTTATGTGCAATGAATTTCCAATTACCAATCTGCACCAGCTGGGCTGTCAATCATCCTGCCTATACAGTGCATGTCTTCACCTCACCATGTTCTCCTTGCATGTAGAAGCACACACAAAAGCACGTAATTCCTATATCCCTACCAACTCTAGTAGGTGAAATGTTGCTTTGGACTTTCCTTGCTACTCCAGTAGACAGGCATTATTTTCTCACCATGGTGTCCAGGAGAACAATTCCAGTCATGGTTTTGAGACATCAAAGAGTATTTCAAAAGTGGAGTGACATTTCCTCCAAGGCTATTCCCATTAGCAGTCATTTGCAGGGAATGCAGGTTATGAGGGAAATTTGGGAGGGATGCTCTAGGATCAGGACACAAAATTCTCATATACTGGTATATGAGGTCCAGATACAAGGATTAAAGAAAAGAAAAACGCACTACCCTGTGGAAGCCTTTAATATGCTTTTGCCCAGATGAAAAAAGTACAAAGTTGTCGTACAACTAGATACATAGTAACTTCAGGATCTCCAAAAAGCTCATCAGATTCACTAAAAAGGTATTATCTCCCAATAAATACTAAATTCCTTCACGGATGTCTCACAGTTTCAGCTCAGTATACAGGAAAGGTTCATGAAAACAGGTGTGCCACTCTAGGTCATCAACAAACCCATTTTAATTGATTATCATTTGCTTCTTTAATACTTGGAGTCGTTCTTAGCACCACCATACATTCTTTATTTAATTTCTCAGCCACATGACTAAGGGAAATGCCTGAATCAATAAACTTTTGCAGAACAACGGTAAGCAATATAACCAGTGATTAAATCTTGGTTTTGATGTAGACTTCAGCCTGAAGAAATATAATTTTAAAAAAAACCCCCAACCTAACCACAAAGCTCAGAAAAAATAATTTTCCTCTTCTGTTTTCTAAGATTTCATTAAGCCATATCCCTGAAATAAAAAAACCCAAACATCATAGACATGGCATCATCCTTGAGACTTTGCCTGTTACAACATGATATTACCCCGGGCTGTTGTTTTTGCACCTGCACTTCACTTCCTAACCTGGGCTACAGAGAACGTGATTCCTGAAAGGTTAATTAGCAGCTATGTAAACAGCAAATCCTCGCTATGTATCAGAGTGAGCGTGCTTTACTGCAAAGGTTGAGCATCCTGCCAAGTGCAGGACTTTGAGATACGGCACCAAGCCAGATCCTTTAGCAGGATCCATAAGTTTTTTCATGCCCGTAGAGGCCTTACCAGAGCATTCTGGAAATTTTCATCCAGGCTCAGCTGCCTATAAATAGAGCTGCAGCTCCCGGGGGCTGTGTGGCTGTGTGCTGCTGGTGTGCTCCGAGTTGCTAAGGAGATGGCAGAGCGAAGGCACAAACCGCGTGGGGAAACCAGGAGGAAAGCTGCGCCGCTCCAGGGCCTGGCTGGAAGCCAGGGAGGTATCCTCCTGCGGCTATCCTCTGGATCAGAGGAAAAAAAGAAGAGAAAAAAAAAAAACCGATGGAGCTTCCCTCTCAGCCTGACATAGGCCAGATGCTGGGAACACTAGGGTAGGCATTCCCATCAACAGACTCCTGAATAATTATAACAAACCATCAGCCTTCTGGGCTCTCAGAGCATCCCTGTTTCCTGAATCCAGACCTAGGTTCTTTATAACAGAGGAAAGTAATTATAGCTTATATTACAAAGCTTCAACTAAAGGAAATGGAATTTTTGAATCCTTTTATTATTTTGCATGCAGACCTGTAAACAAGATGGATAGGCCAAAAGTCAAGCTTTGAATTGGAGCTGTGGAACAAACTACCTAAAGGAACTGAGAGTAGTATGACTCCTCAGACAGAGTTTTCAGATCTGAGCCAATTCATTTATCTTTGACTAGACAATGCCTGATTGGACATGGAGTCTGACTCAAGACAATGAAAGAAAATAAGGATTGTCCTGAGACTGAGTGCACACCCTGACAAGAGAAGTTTTTGTGTTTTCAGCATGAATGGAATTACAATTTTACAGGCATGTGTTAGCCTTACTTGAAGCTAATGCAGAAGCAACTTTACAAGTCCTTCTGGTGGACTGGAAAACTGCTGGAAGATAACTACAAGGAAAATATAAGAGTAATTTCTAAGAACAAAACCCTTAGGAAAACAAAAATGATGAAGAAAGGTGTAGGAATTCCTCAAAAGAATCAGATACAAAAAGAGCCAAGGTTGCTCCTGCAAATGCAACAGAAATTCTCTGAGGTGTTAGCTGTAGTTTCTCACAAGATTGCTTGGTTGGGATAGAAAATTAAATGCTTTTGTTTCCCAAGACTCATCCACAGCTAAAATGATACATCTTAGTAGAACAAAGGGAGTGTCTCTTGCCAACAGTATAAGCTCACCTCTCACTGAAAAAAACAAAGATGCAGCAGAAAAGGTGTATTTTCCTTTGTGGTCACCGCTGTTTCAAGCCACAGAAGTATCAAAGTGTGTCAGCCAGTTTCTCAATATCAGGTGAAAGAGAAAACTGAACTTTTTTTTCTCCCTGAGACAGCAGTGAAACCACACTAAGAATGTTTGAAATAAAAAGCACGTAGAGCACGACTGATTTGAACTCTTACTGTCTTCCATTTTTCACAGATGCTAATGCTAACAGTAACTTGCTAGCAACAAATTGATGGAAAGAGAAGGAACATATGATCACGGCTTATTTCCCAATGTACATATTTCTTAATATAGAAAAGTGTATGATAGATCTGCCACCATCTGATCTTGATTGTTGTAAAACCAGTCATTCTGCCTTCATCTGCCAAAAGAGTTAGAGAATTACTGGGGATATTTTTGGCAGCCTTAAGAACACAGAAGCACTAAGGCATATTCCCAGAGGACAGCTAAAAGTTTCTTAATAATTTCTATCTATTAAATGCCACTTTTGCACATTACTTGAGGATTGTCCAATGCAATTTTAAGTTAATTAAGGAAGAGGAAAGTGGGGAAAGAGGCTTCAGATCTTACTACTGTTACTGCCTTTCTTTTTTCTCCACAGATGTTTTATTTTTTATGACACTCTTAAAAAATCAGAAATCTGATCTTGTATCTAATAAATTTTATGACATAATACATCCACTGAAGAGGCAGCTTATAATAAAGATCTTATAAAATATTATTTGCTCATAAATATAACCCCTAATGGGGTGGTGGGGGATCAACAACCCTCACATATAAAAATGGGGGGACAAAAGTGGTTAGAGTTCCTATTCAATGATCTAAAGTAGTTTTTAAAGACTTAAGTTCACATTTTGATTCCTGGGGAAAAAAAAATTCTGCCCTGATTCAGCCACATTCCCTATGAAAAAAAATTTTTTTTTTTTCAGGAAATTACAAGGATGAATGAGCCAGTATAATTTAACAAAAGGCTGAATACAAATTATTTGTATGAGGAATATTATTATGGCCAAGATGCAAAGGGAACAAATTGAAATACTCTTTTTAAATATAAGAGAAAACCACACAATCACTTTTCCACCATGAGGGTGGTCAGGCACCGGCACAGGTTATCCAGAGGGATTGTGAAGTCTCCCTCCATGCAAATATTCCAAGTTCAACTGCTCATGGATGTGAGCAACCTGCTCTCACTCACTCCACTCTGAGCAGAGGCTCAGACTAGACACCAGGTGCCTTCCCACCTCAGTCACTCTGTGATTCTCTGACTATTGAGAACAAAGATCCAAATTTACCAGTTGTGTTAAGGATGAATATCAGAATTAAACTTATCTCAGCTACACAAATAAAGAACTTCATTTTGGAAACTTGCGCCATAAAACTAGTAATAAGGTATCCTTTTAAATGAACAGAAGTCATAAGTAATCATATTTCACAACTGCTACCCCACAGAAGAGTGTATAAAAAAGAAAAATACCATTTCTTATTACATACTTCATATTTCCAACACATGAGATGCTGTGCCAAGAAACTCTCCATTTTCCAATTAAAGGAACAGTTTTGCAACATGGATTCTGGATTTATCTCTGCACATTGCTATAATAGTGTTGATGGCTATGGCCTCTTTTCCTGTCAATCTTTATTTCCATATGCTATCTGCTCGACTGTCACACCCCCTGTATTTCCTTTTATGCTTTCTCCATCTCCTAAGCTTTAAACTTATGAAAAGTTATTCGAAACCAATACCACAATGAAGTGAATAAACCACGCAGCCCTTTGCAAGTGTACAAGTGCTAGTAGATATGAAAGCCTCTTCCAGCCAAGTCAGAAATGCATTTCACATCACTAAACGATGCCCTGTCCAGCACTGACTGTGTAATTCTTCAGTTACTGCTTCACCATCACTGCTAGAGTTGTAATTAAGTGGCATTAGAAGTTCTGCAATCAGTGCCACACATTCAGCACAGGTAGATTCACAGATCTCTTGCTCAGGTGTAAGAGGGACAGAAAAAAACTGCAGAAGCTCAATCTCTGCTATGAGCAGAAGGCTGGAGCACAGACAGGCAACCAGAATTTGAAAAGCTAAGCTGAACAGCAACAGCTGAACAAGCAACATCTAGAGGCTCACAAACCTGGAAGATAAGAGCGAGCAGAGCAAACACAATGGTGCAAGTCACTAGAGTGCAGTGTTAGTGAAGGCAAGTATTTAAGGGCCAGCAAATTAAACTCATCATTATCTGAATCCAGGCATTTCTACGCTGTCAAAGAAACTTCCTCTAAAACACAGATGCTAAAAATAATAAAAAATGGTGTGCAGGGCTGAGGAAGTGTCCAGTTAAAATACACTCAAGATAGTAACATCCTCACATACATTGTAGAAACTCTCAACTCTCACTGTGCCGGTTCATTCTGCACATTTCTCTTAGTCAGGCTTCTGGGAGAGAAGGGAGCTGTGGACAGACTCAATACAACTTTCAGGTTTGTGTGCATTAGCACTGTTAAAACATCCAAGCTGATGAGATTTAAAGGGTTTATTTCTCTGCTGAAGCAAAACTATTCACTGGGTCAAAACTGAATAGAATTTGCATAAATGTGTGGATTCATACAAGTCTGATAAAAAGGCTACACTTGCAAGCCTGGGCTCCTTCTGAGCATTCACTGCCATCTCTCCAGAGGTTCATGTTCCCTCTGCTGCCCTGATGAAGAGCCAGGGGAAAAACCAGAGCAGCAAATATCACTTGGCTGAAAATCAGCTCACAAAGCTTTCAGAAGCTTATTGCTGTGAGTGCAAAGAGTTAAACTCCACAAGGCATGCTCTGATCTCACACATCAGTGAAAAAACAGCAGCAGCTCTACCCACAGCCATGCTGCAAAATAAACACGAGGTTTAAACATAAGCTCTTAAAGAGAACAGTGAGCTAGATACAGATATGCATTTCCCAAGGTGAACCACTTCTGTACCAATGTAACTTCCAGACATTGCTGTTCAACCTTCTTCAAGATTTAGGTTTGATTTCAGGCTAACAACCACCAGCTGGAAGAGCCATACAAAGTAAAGCTGAAGAGTCCTTAAAAGAGATGGGAGAATCCACCTGAAACAAGCATTTGGTCAAACGTCAGGGCTGAAAAATAAAATTCCGGTCAGCACAGTGGAATCGACTTCAGTTATGCTCTTAATGATAAAACTGAATTATCCACTTACCAACTGAAGCTGATACAAGCTAAGAAATTAAATTATGAAACTTTCCTTATAGGTGCACCTTTCATTACCTGGGCTGGGCAAAGGGTGCAAGGGGCAGGGAGGGGACAACAGTGCTGCATTTAAGCTACATATTTAAGCTACAAATAAAACTATTGAAATTTCTCACAGTATTAACACTGCCCACCTGCAGCCCCAAAGGGTTAAAGTTGGAAAGCCCAACCCTGCTTCTCAGTTTGGAGCTCTCTACCACTGTGACCAGCTGTTAGAGCTTAGGCATATCATTAGGAATCCAGTGATACAGCAAAGGTCTGAATGCACACATACATTTGTGACTCCCTGTAAGCCAAAAGCTGACCAAAAAATTATGCCCGTGACTAGTAAATCCCATCATGCCTTCTAAGCCACTTTGGTATAAACTGATATGAGAATGCAACATCCATCAAGAACAGTATTTTTTTCTTAGCAAACTTTTTTGTTTATGTCAAAGTGGGCAATTTATGCTTTTTATTTTGTGGAAAGTATCAAAGATGTTCACCTGTGATAGTGACATAGCCACTTGCAAATCAGATCCTGTTCTGAAGCTTGCAAATACAACTAATTTTGTTTCCTGCATTGCTCTAAGGAGTTAGAAAGAAATCAGAATTCAATCACTAGTGCGAGCAGTAGCACATTTCTCTCTCCCAAACAGCTGTTAGCCAGGGACAGGAGGCTTGGCTCAGCCAATCAGGTCTGTGAAGCGAGTCAGTCCCCACACACAATGGCTGTGGTGGAGCTTCTTCATCCACCAGGCTTGGAAAAGCTCTGATATAAAAGCAAGGGGAGACAACTGGCAGGGGATGGAAACATGAATTAAGATTAGAATCAGGGAATTAATGTCCAGCAAGAGGCAAATGTTTCCCTTTTTTCTTCTGTTTTTCTTTATTTTAACTTTCAAAACACTGCCCAGGGGAGGAGGGGGAAAACATCAGCGTGACAGCATCACTGGAAGAGGCAGTCTGGGAAACTGGCAGGTCAGATGTGCCAGGGCACAGCCCAGCCAGGGACATAGCAGTGGGTTGTGGTCCCAGCCACTGGCCATGCAGGAACACCATATAGGAGCTGACAGGGTTTCCTTGCAGAGCTGTGCCAGGCTACCCCACAAATGACAAATAAAATCAGGTTTAGAAAGAGAAAAGTGGGTCATAGCTACAGAGAGGAGGATGAGCCCAAAGCAAGGGCTGTGTGCAGTGAGTGATGGAGGAGCAATCAGCAGGGACCTCAAGACCTTTATTAGTGGTGCTGTTATGCAAATTTGGCAGCACCCATCAGCCTGTCAGTCTGGTAGCAGTGAGCTGCCCTAGGCAAATGCCATTAAATGCCCCTTCTGCAGCCTACATTTCCTAATGCTTGCTTTACCCAACAAGGGCCATGGTTCTCCTCTCCCAGCACTGTCATTCCCATTCCAGCCTCCTGCCTACCCCATGCTGCCTGAGACCTCTCTGCACCAGCACCACAGGCAATCTGCTCCTTCCATGAGGGTCCATGTTCAGTCCCACATCCCCATGAGGACACTTGGTCCCAATCATTTCCCCCCTGGGCTCTGCCTCTTGCAAAGCCAAAGCACATGGGGGCTTCAAGCCATGGGCACATTGATAAGTCTGAACTCATTATTTGAAGCATTCTGTTTTCCCCCCACAAGGCTGAAGTCCTCAGATGCACGAGGGAAAAGGAAAAAGGCACAAACCAAGCTTCTGCAAGAAGCACACAGGCATCCACCTCCCGCCTCCCATGGCTGGGATGGACACGAGCACTGTGGTGAGCGCAAGCAGCGCTCAGCACAACAGCCCTGGCCCCACTCTCCCAGTCCTCCCCTCAGTTATCATTATAATCTCCACAGGAAAAAAAATCTGGACTTTTTAAACAGTGCTTAAATGATTCTCTCCCCCAAAGAATTAAATTACCATTTATAGCCTGTTCTTCATATTAAAAATTTATCAATTTATTCATCACTTCTAGGACTGAAACCTTTCATTTGTTTCACAATGAAGAAACCTTTGATCTGCAATTCTCCAAGGCTACCATTTTTTATTCTTTAGTTCTTCTCATTAAAAATAAAATACCTCTATTCTCCAAAACGCCTTGATAGTACTCTCAAAATGCCTATTTTAACAACGAGAAACGTTTTTTATCCTTACCGAGTAATAGGCACTTCGGAAGTTTATATGATGTTTTTATTTTTTTTTTTTAATCATAACAGCACTGTACAGGGAAAAAAAAAAAAAAGAAGAGGGTTTACATTCATCACCTTCTCTCAAAGACACAGAAGCAAATAGCTAAAGAGTTTCACAATACTTCTTCATCTGGCATGCTGCTTTAAGCTAACGTGAAATGAGTTTGCCCTGAGCCTCTGCAGTACACCTGAGCCCTGCCAGCCTGTATACAAGGGGCAAGTCTTAAATGGAGCCTTAGCCAGAATATCCATTAAGACTCAGAAGCACAAACTGCAGAAGAACATTTGGAAACCTTAGCATTTTCCCCCTTGTTCATCCTGTTTTCCACAGCTGGACACACTAAGACCTCTTTCAGCAAAACAATCATTAGCACTTGGGTGTGACTAGGGCTACAGAAAGCAGATTTACCCCTACCCAAGCTGCTAAATGTGTGTTTCACATCAGTGGCTCTCGAGATGCTCCCACCAGGAGCAGGACACAACGTCAAAGTGGATTTTCTGCATTCCTACTCCAACTCATATCTCACCTTCTGCAAGGACCACACACTTTGCATTGGTTTACCGCATAAGGTCTTCTTCCTTAAGTTATTAGAGGCAAAAAATGTTACACACCGCTGATCAGTAGAACGGAGCCTAGGAGCTTCCACTGAGCTTCAGGTCGTGGGGCACAGCCTGGCCACATCCATAACAGAACACCCTGGCATCATATAGGGCACAACTACTATTTGGGGGTTGGGTTTCAGACCAGAAACCTGAAATGACTCAACTTTTTTGCTTGGTAGAGGCTTCTTCATACACTGGAGAAGGCTGCAGAGAGCCTCGGGGTGCAAAGTCATTAGCAGAGAACTGGGCCCAGTGCCATCCCAAAGTTCCTCTGGTGAATGGCCCATGGGATGCAGGAGAGCCCTGGCTGCTGTGGGCCAGGCAGTCAGCTAACACATCTTTGAGCTTGTCCCTCCAGTGTAGGAAGTCCTGCAATAAGGGTTCCACTTTCAGCTATTCCCTGGCACAGGAGCATCTCATGGACTCACACTGGTCCACCACACACAGTTCTGCACTATGCCTCAGTGCAACACACACCTACACTGCACCAAAGTTTCAAAAAGGGCATTTTTCAATAGACCTAGGCAAGAAATTTTTTTTTAAAGCAGCTTTTCAGGAAAAAAAAATGGATTTTTATCCCAAATACATATTTTCCTACATTCACTCGCCACAGAAGCATTTTCTGTACAATTAAATCCTATTTCTGCACACCTCTGTCACAGACAGCTGAAGAACAAGCTAAAGCTCCTAAGACAACTTCTAGCAGACTCCTGACCCATTCTGAACCTGAGTTTAGCTCGGATGCAATGCAGGGTCAAACTCACAGTCGTCTTCTGAGGTCAAGGAAAATAAAAACCTAAACCACTCAATTCCCAACACTTGTCTTAGGCAACACCAAAGCAGAACAACCTACTAGGTTGGCAGAGAAACAATAATACACTCTACTACTGAAGCAGAGCATATCAGAGGATCAAAAACCACTTAGTGTTCAAGCCTCTGTTTAGTGAGATGCAAACTCTCCAGCTGCTGAAGGGAGAAAAAAGTCATCTTTTGCAAGCAGATACATTAGTTTGGAATCCCAGTTACAACCACAGGAAACTGCCTAGCGTACCTGTGCTTCCCCCTCCTCATCCCAACAGTTGTAGCTACATTCATCAAGAAGGAACAGAGGAGGAATAGAGCCAGCAAGAAGCACAGAAATCCAGAAAACTACTCCATAAAATAGCACATGGTTAAGTGCAGTTAATTACATTCTTGTCACCAAATACAAGATGGACCAAAAATATTAGTCTTGAAAAATCACTTGCATATGCCAGAATATTTCCACTTTGCATAAGCGGATTCCATTCAAATATTGTGAAAATGAATTCATCTCCAAAAAACATGACAGGCCTAACTGCATGTCACCAGATGTCACCCAGGCTATGATGAAGCCACTTGAGTATGCTCTTCACCAGCATTGCATAAGAGCCATGAATGTCTGATGAGCCCCAGGAACATGGGTTTGCCAAGCACTTGTCAATCTCCAGTGCATGTAACTCTTCAGTAATCCAACGCCGGCATCTTGCTCCTGTGTATATAAAAGCTTGCTCAGCGTGTTCAAATTGCTGCAATTCTGACAGTCTCATCGTTTGGCAAAATGCTGCCATATTAACAGATAACAGCTTGCCCTCTCTGCAAACAGGAGGCTCCTACTCCGCATCACTCGCTTCAGGGAAGATGATGGATGAAGGAATTTCACCTCCTGCTCCCCTTGGTGGGATAATAGTATCTATACTTAATGCCCACTAACCCCAAAGCAGTGCTCAAATACATGCAGGGGGGCTGTTCTTTTAGAAGAAATAACACACACACAATCAGGGAAGAGTCATTATTCATGTTTTACAGAGCGCTTCACAAAGACAGAAAAGAACTTTGTGACAAAGGAGACGTGTGGACTGAGATGGAAAACTGAATTCATCCCACCCAGCTGTAGTCCAAATAACCATAATATTATTGAGTTAGTGCTATGTTAAAAATGAGTGGGGCTCAGGGTTCCTAAAGTGTGGTTTGCAGTTGCCCTTTGCTCCATGAGTCATAGGAATGACTGACAAAGGTCAGGCCAAAGGTTTTCCTAACCCAAATATTGCCCGATAGTGGTCCACAACAAAATGTGTATGGTGGAGTAAAACCAGGCAAAATCCATTGTAATAACTACAGACAGCAACAGAGCAATTTGCAGCTCCCACATTTCAGGAACTGGAGAGGATTTTTTTCTTTTTAAGATCATCTGATGGATTTCTCTTTCATGAATTTGTACAGATGCTGTCTGCTGGCACAAAAACTTCTGGCATCCACAAGATCCAGTGGTAGAAAACTACACAGCTTCATTACAGATCTCCAGCAGGTCACTTTAAGTCTGATGCCTCAGACTTAAAAGAGCGAGAACAAAAAGTAAATAACCCTTCACTTTCCAGCTAAGCAAGTTTGCCTTTCTAATAATAGTTATTTTAGATCCCATTACTGTGCATACAAAGTTAAGGTTATTCTTTGCATAACTCTGCATTCAAGTCCACCCTGAAGAACATGCTAAAGTTTTGCACCAAAATGCAACTAAGTTTTACAGCAGATGGTACATTTTGAAGGTTTTGTTATTTTGATGGTTACTTTTAGTATTAATGTCTTCCCTCTTCCACAAGGTATGTATGTCCAGTCAGGAACAACTCCTATTACACGACTCTTGCAGCAGGTCTCCTCAGTACAGTAAGTAAAAAGCTTGGTTATTTAGGCCAATGGTTCCCAAATGGTCTCTTCTAAGTGTGAACAACGTTCACCCCATTGCACTTCTTTCCACAGAAACCCCTCCCAGCATTCTTCTCTTAAATAAGTGATCAACTCCATCCTCTTGTTTCTTTTTGCATTTTCTACAGGACTGGATACCCATGGTAATCCTCACAATACTGTTGTCAAGTCCAAGGCCTCTCAAAGAGATCAGTAAAGGGAATGAATACCTTCACTATATCAACAATGCATTGATCAATGTATAAGCTGGTTTGTACAGGAAATAAACAACCTCCATCCTGATCAAAGGTCCTGAACATGGAGCCTGACAGACTATAAGGAAGTGTTTTAAACACTGCAGGGCACAATGTTTGCATTTAATCTTTTCTTTTTTATTACTTTCCTTTTTAAAAAAAAAACACTTTTCCCCAACCTGTCAATGTTTGCTTTCCAATATTTGTTTATGCTATGTAAGCTGTAGGTTATTTCTGTTAGAGACCCTAATTTCCTCCTCTGCTGGGACTGTGGCGATAGCCCCAAGGAAGTTTACACTGAGAGAAGAGCATGACAGGCAATGAATTAAGTGGTTCAGAAAATGGTACAATTAGCTTTCTCAGTGGAGGAAAATGAAGATAGAAAAGAAATTCTTGGCAGTTCTACTCTCTTGTCCCTGTCTCAACTTTAGAAAATGGACATCAAGAGACAGTCAAAGAAAATAATCATCAATATTTGAAACTTGATATGACATGTGATTTACTGACACAGGACTAATACCAAGGTCTGTCCTTTTTTTTTTCCTCTTTTTGGTAGCTGATTCCTTTGCTGACTGAGTTCCATTCATTTGTTTCTACTAAATGTTTGCCTTTCAAGTTGCCCTAAAATCAGATGGCAGGAAGCCTAGAGTTCCTGTGCAGGCATCTTCCTTACCAACTCCTAAGTTGTGAAGTGCAGAAATGGTGGTGTTTGTTCCAGCGAAGAAAGCCTGGCCAACATTTCCACAAGACTTAGAGTTGCTTTGAAACCCAGCATTGAAAGCTCCTGGACTGATCAGGACTCATATGCTGCAGGAAAAAATCCCAACCTAACAAAACAGTAACACCAGTATTGAGGAGACAGGTTCTGAGAGGTGTTAGAGTCCTAATTTTTGAAAATGCCAGATATTTCTACATCTGATGGCTAAACTACTAAGCTGTCCCATTAGGCATTGGTGGAAGTACTTATTATTTTTAACACATGATGTCTCCAGGTAGAGGCAAACAAATTAAAAGCAAAATGACAAGCGTCCCTTCAAAGGGACTGCCAGCTGATATAAGAAAGCTGTAAGTGTAGTTCAGACTTTGCACTATCAAATGCACATGGCACCTACAAAGAGAGTCAAAGCTTTACAATCATGTTATTCTTGAGTCCAACCATTTCTTTGCTTTTAAAAATACACAGAATGCCATGAACATTATTATTTTTAATGGCACACTTTCGCCAGGAGAAACAAATGCAGGAATATTAAAGACATGGGTTGCTATTGAAAAATGAAGGCTTCTCATTAAAAGTTTTTACAAAGAAACGCAGACTAGTTAGGAGAAAGTGTCCACTTTTAACTCCCTCTTTTTTGTTCTTCTCCAGCTGTGCTCTGGACCATGAAGATTAAGAAAGTATTAAGAATGCTTAATGATTTTTCTTAACAGCAGATTGCAAAAAGTGTAAAGGAAGCCTAATTTGATTAAAATAATAATGACATTTACCAAACCAGAGACTGTTTTTCAATAAGGAAGTCTACATGTAAACCAGTAATTTTCACACTTTCAATAACAGTAGGCTACTATATGACAGACTATAAAAGGCCGTGTTCCGCTGTCCTTGGGATTTACAAGGTGCTAATAACATCTCCCATAAATTGTTTACCCCATGAGCAATACATTCAGATAAATGCCACCATGGTGGGTGAGTGATGCTATTCTGAGAGGGCGCAAAGTACTATGGGGTCAATGCACAACTTTTTCACCATTTTCCCTGGTAATGTCATATCTGAAATAGGACAGGCATAAAACCTGGAGCCAGTTAGAAACAGACAAAGGCATGACACATGGGACATCTACTTTATGAAGACTAATCTGTGAAGAAACAGTAAGTTATTCTGTAATCCACCTGTTCTGAGCACCACAGAATTCTGCACAACTGATGGTGGCAGTGTGCAGCACAAACCTCCCAAGACTGATCCCAAACATTCCAACAGCCTGCCCAAAGCTGGACCTTGTAGCATTCAATGGACTCTGAAAAAGGCAGCAGCTCTCAGCTTCCACTCGATTTCTACTGGGACGTGCAACCTCTAATTTAAGAAAAAAAGGCTAAAGGGCAGCACACCCTCACTGAAAACGTGCCAACACCTAATTTACAAGAGCCCTTTTTAATTCCAGGATGTCTTCCAGCCAGTTTCATCTAACTTACACCTAATTTTATTTCTACAGTCAACAGCCTCTCTGCTCAAAAACCTTTTAGGCCATTATTTCCTGAAGTGAAAGATAATGCATCATTATCCTATATCATAAGAAAACACAATACAATACTGGATCGATATCTCAGTCTGCTCAGCCAGCCACAAATCTTCCTGTCCTTATCATTCAAATAGTGAAATACCTCATAGAATTATAGAACAGTTTGGCTTGGAAGGGATTTTAAAGATCCTCTAGTTCCAAGCCACTCACTATGGGCAGGGACACCTTCCACTAGACCAAGTTGTTTAAAGCTCATCCAGCCTGGTCTTGTAAGAGATACCTAAGGTTCTTCTCTTCCACAAAGAAATTCTAACATATTTTATCTTTCCCGCTTAGCGTTTTTTTCCCCTGAAGTCAGTTGCACATATTTGAATGATGCATTTCCTCTATCACTTCGCCATCTGCAACTTATGAATTTTTATTGAATTTAACTCTGGTGAACAATAAATTCAGAGCCAGAAGAAACAGCAAGCAGTCATCATACCAACTTCTTCAAATGCATCTGCCTTCATTTTGGTACAAGAGCAGGGAAATATCTAGTGCTCAGTGGGGATTCATCCTCTGTCCCAGTTGACAAACCAGAGTCTCTGATGATGAGGCCAATGAGAACAAAACGTCGTATTTCCTTTAGGAAAAGGATCTCAAATTTTTTTCAGGATCTCATGTAGGTCAGAATTGCCAATCCATAGTAGCAAGCTTGATCCAGTGCTTTCCTAACCGGATTTGAAGTGGCCACCAAGGACTGCGTTGCCCTACCCAGATTGTATCATTAACATGAAATCACAAACTGGCTGGGGATGCTCCAGACCTCATTTTATATACAGCTTACTTAGAGAATGGGGCTCCTTTGGAAAGGAAATGTACAGAGGACATGTCCTATCATAATACTATAACAACAGTGTCCTAAAAACTGAAAACTGTGGTCACAAGATATGAGTCCTTACCAGTCCTACAAGTTTTTAAATACTGAACCCGTTTCATCTGTTAAAAAAAACGGGACTCCTACAGATAAACTGTGATTGTTCTATTTTGTTTCAAATAAAACCCCATCTGGTTTCCAAGCACACGCATTTCTTTCTAATGTGAAGAGTTTTACCAGTCCTGGCCTTTGGTTGGTTGGTTTAGCTTGCTTTTTGCCCAGCTATTTAAAAAAACGTATAAACACAGGGAAAGGCTGACAAGAAATGACAGAAAGTGATATCCCAAGTCATCAGGTCATGAACCCTTCTACCACATGGTCCCAGTAAGGCATAGTCTTAATGTATCATTAGAAAATAGCTTCCCTACTGACAGCGCAGGACAACTAGTCCTGCAGAGTTTATCTCCAGGAATATTAACAAACAAACTCCAAATCCAGAAAACCAAAAAAATACTCACTTGGTTTGGATAAAATTATTAAAGGGTTTTTAAGAAAATGGGACTATGGACTGGGGTGGGAATGGAAGGGTGGGGGAAAAAATAAATAGCAAGAAAAGGCCTTCCTCTTCCTAGTAGCTTTCAGCCAGAGGGGAGGGCTCATGGGCTGAAACTTCCAGCTGACAATGCCAAGCCCTCACTGTGGCCAGCACAGCCATGGCATAGGGAATCCATCTATTTCTCATGAGGGACTTTAGGGGGACTCACATCTGGACTAGAGAGGGTCATCCACACAGAATTTCCAAGCACTTGAAGAGGACAAGCTCTAGCCATGTAGAGAATAATGTTAATAAGCAGGAATGGCTCAGAAGGCTCCCTCAAACCTGCAGGAGGCTGTGTGGGGTCCTGCTACCAATAGCAGTAGGCAGGGAGGGAAAAGTAGAAGAGGTCTGTGGCCTCCAGTGGGTGGGTGTCAGTCACCTAGAGGAGACACAGCACCTCTGCCACCTCTGTACCTCCTCACAGGAACAGGGTTTCCCAGACACTAGGGAGCTCCTGCCAGCTTCCCAGCTCCGGGTAAGAGCGCGAAACCCTGGCTTGCTCTCAGCAAAATACCGCCATTCTGCATGGATTCAATGTAGTATGCATTCCCTGTCTCCTAGGAGAGCACATCAGGTGGCAGGTCTCCTCAGGCTGTGGGGCAGACTGTGGCTGTGACCTGCCCCAACCATGGCTGAGACCTGCCCTGGTGTCGCTGCACATGCTCCCTCTGGATACTGGAGACACGGGAGTGAGAAAGAGACAACTTTCAGCAATCGGGTCTTGATCCTGCTCACCAAGATGACAGGATTTCTCTTTGATCAGATCCACCACTCCAATTGTGTCTACAACTACCCAGAAAAAGGTTACAGACAGGTGGAAGTCAGTCTTTTTTTCCCAAGGAACAAGTAATAGGACAAGATAAACTGGTCTCAAGTTGCATCAGGGAGGCTTTAGATCTGATATTAGGGAATAATTTCTTCACTGAGAAGGTTGTCAGGCATTGGAGCACGACCAGAAACACCACAAGAAAAATCCAGCAGTATCAGTGAAGGGTCTTACACCACGCAAATGATCAAGTTATTCTGTGACTGCCCCTGGGGGCCTCCAGGGGTGGTGGGCAGGTCTGGAGCCTCCTGCCCTCTCCTCCCAGCTGTCCCTTGCCAAGCCCAGGCACTGCCAGCAACATAGTGTGGGCTCCACAGCTGACTGGCACCTTCCCAGGAAGAAAAATTTCAGTTTGGTTTCAATTAAAGAAACTATTCTGAAGACAATTTAGTCCCATTTCCAGACACAGTGATTTCCAGCTCCCCCTTTTAGAAAACTCCTCTCCAAAGACTGCCAGTCTTTGGCCGCTCCACAAGCAGTGCTCTTTTTAGGCTGTGGACGTTAATCAAGCTGCTCTTTATTTTTAGATTTTCTTCAGATGACTTTACGCTACAAACTCTAATAACATTATGTCTTGGAACATCAGAGTTATTCATAGATCAATCAAATTGACAGAAAATGTTCCTCCTGCCTTAAAACATTTAAAAAATACCCCTCACACCATAAATCAACCAGTTGGACATCCTGGCTGTGAATGAAATTTCTGTGAGGAGGTGGGGAAGGAGGGAACAGAGCAGCAATTTTTTCCCCCCAGATGCCTCTGTGCACGGATTAAACACCCCTCTGCACAGAGGTTTGACTGCAGGGCAGTGCCCAGTGCAGGCTGGGGAGCGAGGACCCACCTCTGTATTTCCAGTCCTTTTAAAAATACACTGTCTTACACTCTTGTTTCCTTATGCTGTCTCTCTCAATATACCAAAGGGTATTGCAGCTGCAAGAAAACTCAACCCTTGATCTCCCCCCAGCCTAATAGGAGCCTTCTAAGTCACCCAGCTCAAAAGTGAAATACTCAGCTGATATGCTGTGACCTAGAGCTGGTGCAAGCATGGTGATTCCTGCCGCAGGGATGAGGGAAGGACTGCAAAACTCACTGCACTCCAGCCACCTGTCTAACCCGTGCCTAATCAAATGCTTCACTCTCCCCCTCCCCAAGCAGGATTAAGAGAGACTGAAAATAAAAATACAACCACTTCAAACCTTGTATTTTCTGTTTACTGTACTGAAGCCGGCTCTTGAAAGCACCACTCTCCCCCCCTCCAAAAACAGAAAGAAGTCACAGGTCTTCAGTGCACCCTGTACAAGAGGCTGGATTGTATGTAGATTGCCTCATCAACACTCAAAAGTACTTGGTAAACTTCTGCAATGTAGATTTTTTGTTGGCACTTGGAGGTAAACTGAGGTAAACCATTAATCAGGAACATAAACCGCTGCACACGTCAACAGATGGAAGGGCAAAAAACATTAAATTTGTAGATGTAAATTAAAGACTAAAGGCATACTGTCAGCTAGTACCACCATTTCTGACTGGCAAATTCTGATCTGCAACCAGCAAAGCCTTAGATTATGTGGAAGGAACAAATTATACACTTTTTTTTTCCTCCATGTGCTTACACTGAGCATGGAAGCATAGCCAGGAACTCTCATGAGCCTCATGCAACTGCTCACAGTGCCACAGGCAGATGGGGAGAGACCCAAACCAAGGAGTGAAGTTCCAGCTCCTACAGGTATCAACAGCTGTAGGACCATCAGAGGTGTGCAGGGAAGTGTTAGCAGCTACACACCGTCTGCTCAGATCTAGAAATACAAAACCAGGCTGGGACAGTTTTTTCCCCTTTCAGAGCAAAAATCAGTGGCTTAGTGAATGTTCCTCTGTACACGAATTTCTTCACATTTGCTGGAAAGTACTGAGTACTTTTGCCTGCTTTGCACCTTCAATGTGAGACACCAGACAAGCTTATGCTCTGCTACCATTTAAAAAACCACCTAAAGCAAACAAGCCCCAAACACAAAACAGTAGAAGACAGTAAGTAATAAAGACATTTCCCAACCACTTGCTAAATTAATGCAGACTAAAATTCCACAGAAGAAAAAGGATAAAAAAATTTGGCTATGGAAACTTTCCTCTCTTTGGAATTCCATGCACTGACACGTAATTGGCTTAGTCTTAAAACTGCAGGAACTTAAGCAACAACTTTTGTAAAAGTGCAAAGTCCAGGGAAACTCTGTCACAGGGCAAAGCAAGGTGACATTGTCCAACACTTCTCCTTTTTCACATTTATAACAAGGAGGATTGCACTCAAATTTTCCAACATGAACAACTTTACAAGACAGTCCAGAACAATACATTCCTATTCCAAAGGTATTTCAAGTGATCTGAGAGCTATCCTCCAACCCATGGAAATGAAAAAAAAAGCACCAAGCAATAATCTGTATGTTCACACAGGCAGCTCCAGGTGTGTAAGAGTTTCCATCCCCACTGCTCATAGCATCCTGGCTGGGTTATGGGCAGGATCCTGCACAGGCTGGCACCACACCACTCACCAGTGCCACGTGCACATCTACCTTACCTTCCTATTTTCCACACAGAAGGATAAAACCATTGTAACTTTTGGCAAATACAGAACTTCTACTGACAAAGCACCATAGCGGCTCATGTGGGAAGGTGATCAAGGATTGAAAAAAAAAAAAAATTAAAAAAAGAAATTCAGCTAAAACTGTGCTCATGATTTAAAGGTCAGAGGACACGTGTTTCCTCTCTGAATATTTTTTGTCTTCTTACTAGTCATGAATTACTTGTTCTGCCATGTCAAAACAAACAGGGCTTTTATTATGCTTTCTGAAGTGTTATATTTACCCATCTCGGTTATGTTTTTTCTTCTGGCTGCTCATCTGATGCTTAAGGAATGATAAGGATTCCTTACTGCATTAAGGAGGTTTAAAATGCAGTGCACAGCCAAGCAATTTGGAAGCAATTGCTATGTTTCTAAAGTGAACTTTAATCTAGAAATGCTCATAAAAATCATATTATGGCAAACGGAAACAATAATGTTAATTAAATAATTTGCATTTACATAGCAATCGGTCCCAAGGGCCAAGCATATAGTAGCACAATTCACATGAAGTACACCATGTGCTCAGCAGCAACAGATTTTTAAGGTTTGACCTGAAGAAACCCAACTGCATGCAACACCTGCTTTCTCTTGCACCTTCTGCCTTCAGTCCCTGCATAGCCAACGGCAGCCACCAGTTTTTGGCTGCCTCAAATTACGCAGCAGGACTTTCATGCTTGGTGGTTAGCCGTCTGAGAAGCATCCACTCCTCTGGGCCGTTCTGCTTTGTTTTGTTAAGCCATAGTACACAAGTGGCAACAGGTTTTTGTTTAGCAAGATGCTCCTGCCAAGGATGGGCACCTTGCTTAGCTCGTCATGCCAGGTCCTATTCAGCCAGCCGGGAGCAGGACAGCTTCTCTCCAGGAAACACAAACACAGACAGCACCATACCCTTAAGCCTTCTTTCCTTTCTTCAACACAAGCAAAGGTATGTGTGCAGGCACTTAACACCCATATCCAGCTCTAACTCAATATTCCTGGTCAAAGAGGATGTAAAAATGACAGAAATAAAACTAACTGCATTACAAGATAAAGGAATTCTAAGATCCTGCCCATTTAAAGAGCAATGCCAAGCTCCTTATATTTTTGCAGGTCTCTTAACAATTTATGAAAAGAAATTGCAGTGGCAAGAACCAGAAACTCCAAAAGCAGATTATTGTTTTTAAATGACACAGTTAAGATAAAAAAAAAATAAAATACATATATATATATAGAGAGAGAGAGAGAAATAGAAATACATATGTATTACACACAAGGACTCTAAAAAAAGCATAAACAACACCATGTTCATTTGTGGTTTTTGTTAGATTTTCTGCCCCATTTATTAGCTCTGTCAGGGAAGCAGCACTAGCTAATTTCATTATTTGTTCTCAGCCAATTTGACTTTTTGGCTTCCTTCCTATGCCCTAACAGAGTTGCTCTGTTTCCAAAGAAGGGAAAAGAGTCATTGCATTACTGGAGATCAGACAGCTTCCTCAAGTCCACTGTAACTCCATGGGGGGAAAGCTCCAAGGCACTGCTGGAAGAACATATCCAGTCCTCATCTTTTTTTGGCTTCTTCTGGCTTCACAAACACACCACAGGGACAGAGGTGCAAAATGAAACACCAGCAGGTTTTCCTCCTAAGTGGGCACTTGACACTGCATTAATGCAAAAGACTTCAGGTAGCTCCACACAGGAGTAGCTTTAATCTACATCACTCAGTGAAACTCCATTAAAACAAAAGGATGCATTCAGTAAGGTAGATCTTCATATACCAGAAGATCCCGATGTTTTGTAACACACCCCTTCAGCAGGCCTATCTCTTTGTTTGTGGGAAAAAAAAAGGGGGGAGGGAGGCAAAAAATCCTAAAGAGAACAAAACAAACCTCAAAAAAAACCAAAAAAAACCAAAAAAACAACCTAATAAAAGACAGGCCTAATCTAAGTGCCACAAGTTTCAAAGGGATTTGCATATGGCCAAGCGCTGCCATAGCATTTTTCACTTCTGTCCTTCTGTCAGGCATTAAAGGAAATAACCAAATCTTGAAATTAGAGTTGAGTGTTCCTTGTGGCAGTGTTCAGGAACTGAGCCTTTTTCCTTGCCCCTTCATTTTCTTTTCATCTTCAATTTTGTTTGCCACTGCTAACTTAATATACAGAAGTTAATTTCTTTCCTGACTCAAGGTATCACTAGGGGAATATTGAGTGTTACTGTGGCGGCTGGAAGTCATTACCTTTATACAAAAATTAACCTGTGGCACTAATCTCTTTACTTTTTTTCTCTTCTTTTTTTCATTTTTTACTTATACAAAAGCACCTGCCTTATTAATACTGGAGGTGAAGCAATTGTTAATGCAAATAACTGAAATTCTAACTACATTAAATATGCAAATGTAACCCCCTAAGCTTTTCCTTAAATCAATATAAAAAATAAAATCTTATTTCTTGAACTGCAGAAGTTCAAGTTATCCTAAAGCAATGCAGTGTACAGCATGAAGAGAATGGTTTTCCATCCTACCCATCTTTACAGCAAACCTTTAATATGTAATCAGGTCTCTTATTTATGACAGCCTAAAAGGAAAAAGGGAAACTAATATTTGTATTTCAGAAACTGATATTAGACTAAACCCGTACAGAAAATGGACTGAAAAACAGGAAATAATGGACAGAAACAACTGAAATTGTTGGATACACTGAATATAGTGTTTATATAAACTTAAGACATTCAACCCATTAATCCTAATTTCTGAAGTGAACTCTTCCATGCCCAAGTACATACCAGGTGTAAACATTCAGGAGGAGAATCACCACCACTCCCAAAGTCAGCTAATCATAGTAATTTTATGTATAACACTCTTCTTCCAGAAGCGTTACAAGTATGTGTATACTATTTTCCAAGATGTTTGGTGCACACAAACAGCAGGGAAAATGAGCTTGTGCTGAGCTCCATGCTGCCATTGCTCTACTGCAGCTTGTTCTCAACACCATTTACAGCAAGCTGAGGTGTTTCTACACTGCAGTGTATTTTGGGAACTGCTCTATTCATATCAATGAAGTCACCACCCAGTAAAGAAACAAAACTTTCAGGCATGTGCTCATCCCAGAACTGCATAAAAACCTGTCCACCTATTCTCCATTCAAAACCATTTTAACAGAGAATATATTTAGATTAGACATTACATGGAAATTCTTTACTATGCAGGTGGTGAGGCACTGGAACAAGTTGCCCAGCAAAGATGTGGATGCCTCCTCCTTGGAGTATTTGAGACCAGGCTGGAAGAGGCCCTGAACAACCTTGTCCAGTGGGAGGTGTCCCTGCCCACAGTAGGGGATCGGAACTAGATGATCTTTCAGGTCCCTTCAAACTCAAACAATTCTAGGATTCTACGAGGTATGTTCAAACCAACACAAAGGAACTGAACGGTTTTTAACCAGAGATTAACTACTCTCACTTTAAAATCAACCCACGTTAAGGCTTCTCCTGGGGAACATTCCCACTCATCATGGAAAAACAACCAGCACCTCAGCAAGGCAACGCATCCCGCCTCCAAAAAGATCCCTCAAAAGAATGGACAAAACACTACTGGATACCAACTTTCTTTCTCCACAACGGGAGAGAAGGGAGGCTGGTGTGCCTGGCTCATATAACACTGCCATCTCATGAATACTGATGTTCAGCCAGATGAAGTCCAGCCTGCTGGACAGCCCACACAGCTCAGCAGGACAGCAGCACTTTCCATACAGCTAGTATCGATTCAGGTTAGAAGAATTAATCCCTGGGTCACCCAGGGCAGCTAAATGTTTTCAAAAAAAGGCACACATAATTAAAAGCATATTTGTGCAAGAATGTGAGGTGGGAAATTAGAGTGTGTTTCTAACTGCTCTTGTGTATTTTGCTACACTGAGATTAAAGGGCAGGTCACTCCCCTGCCAGCTCTCAGAGAGAGGGATATGTATTTACTAGGGCAGCTACACAGAGCAAGTTACAGCTGGGAAAGTAACGCACTACCAGTCACCACCTTGATTTACCCTCTGAAAGCCTGAGAGTTTACCTGACACTTTGAAACTGCAACACACACACTTGCCAGCCCCGCATGCCCTTCTCCTGCATCCTCCTTCACCGTTCACCAAGCTCACTTGCAGAGACTTGTACTCCTCTGTAACTGGGAACTCCTCTGGCCCGGGAGCACATCCCCTTCCTCTGAGCATGGAGGGACTCACATCCCCAGTAATTCGGGTCCAAGACACAAATTTAAGTGCAACCCAAAAGGACAAAAATCTCCACACCAGATCTGCAGGGATACATGAGACTGCACCACCAGGCAGGAGGTCAGGAGGAAGCTCTTCATCAAGTGCCAAGCAGAGATGGGGCTGTCAGCTCCTGTGGAGGGACAGGACATTTTGGACAGAACTATTAGCCATGCTTCTGATCAATGTCCTTCCCTCTGGTTTGGCATACTGCTAGAAGAGAGCCTTCAGCAGCCTGCCATCACAAGCCTTCAACAGTCTGAAATGCTGTTCTCCAATGCAATGATGTTACTGTTACCAGTCAAAAATGAAGGTAATCAGGAAACCACTCAACACATAGATTTTTAAACTTTTTTCTTAATTTCACAGAACCAAGATCTTACATATTCTGTTTCAGCTAAAGCTCTGACTCATTCTGCCCTGGGCATCTGTCCTGCAGCAGATGATAAATCAAACACTGCAACACCTAAGCAGCTTGAAGCTAGCGCCTGAATTTGAACCTCGCTGCTCTCTTCTAAAACTATTTGCAAAGCAGCTTAACAAGCGAGAACTTTTTATTGTATTTAATTTTCTGCATTTTTTTTTCCAACTCTACCTTTCTTCAAAAATATGATCCTTCACAAAAACTCTAGAGATCCCACCTTTTGATTTTCTGAGATAATACTGTAGTGAAAAAGTACAGGGTAAAAGTTTGAGGATTTAAGAAATGATACAAGTTCTCTTCCCCTGACTTTTCCCTTTCTGTAATAAACTACTACTGGACTCCCCTAAGATAATAAGACTGTTTTCTCTCACTATCCAAACTGCTTTGTACCCCCTCACAAAACACGAAGGGCAACTCCTTATTGATGTTTTTGGCATCTTTCACAGTGGCACAAAGCCTACTGAATTCCAATGCATTTCTTAGGTTTCATCACTCAAGCTGACATTAGCATAATTTTGATGATGACTTAAATTTTCTATTTATTTTTGCTAGATCAGGTCCGGTTATGGCACTCATTACAGTCAATCTAAAGCAGCAAGGTTGCTACTCCTTGCAAATCTGTCAAATAAGTGAAGCAAGGACCACCATGAACAGTGGGGAAGACAATTTTTATTTTGGGTTTACTTAGGGATAATGTTTAACCAACAAACAGTTATTAACTCATGACTCTATTTTCAAAGGTATGGAAAAATCAATTCCTCAATAACTTCATTGCAATCTGTTGTTCTTTATCATCTCAGAATAGGACGCCATCAGATTCTACATAACCTATCCAAAAAATGTAGTGTAGGCTATGGCATCCATATTATGAAATCCTACCTTGGACAGCTTACTGAAAGCTGAGATAAAGCCTATGTCTTTTCCTCTCATGGGTTTTGACACAAGCTGAAGATTTCTGACATTGGGCTTCAAAATGAAGCTGTCCTGTTCCATATTTAGATAACGGGAGCCTATTTTCAGATGCCAAATCTGCAGCAGTAGGATCATCTCCTGCCTTCTCTGCTCCACAGGCCATTTGTCTGGGTCTGTACCTACTACTCCTTCTGTGTCCATACATACCTGCACAGCTGAACTGGCTTTGACCAGGAATGAGAGTTAAATTCCACTGAAAACAAAACCACTCCCCTTCTCCCAGAAAAAGAAATAGAAGATTGCCATGCTCAGAACACAATCTAACAGAACGAGAGACACAAGTGCACGTTATGGGCTGAATCTACCTCAGAAGCACTACTGAAAGCGAAGCAAACCAAAACAACTCAGACCTGGGAGTTCTTAGTGCATCAGTACTTATAATTTCAATTAACTGTACTCAATGCAGGATGGACTAACTTCCTCCTTCTTTCTAAAAATGACCTGCTAGTCTGACAGAAACAGTACTTATAATTCAGGTCTTCCTTTCAGAACACGAGAAGCTGAAAATGTAAAAAAGAAATTAAAAACTCAACACGGACTGCCTTTCTCTTTGCAAAAATCCCACAGAGCTGCCTCCAGGCCGTGGAAATAGCAGTTGGTGAAGCCAGTGATCCCAGCACCGAGGAGCACTTGCCCATGGCTCACAGAGAGGAACCTCTGAGACTCTTTCTGGACACAAGAACCACCAAACTCAGCAATGCCTTGGCCATGACTGAAGGAGTGCCATACTGCTTGCCACATGCAGTTTGTTTGCTGCTCCAACCCAAACGCCAGGGAAGGTTGGTATACTCAGCTTTGACTCCTTGCAGAAAGGCAATGCTTTTACCTTGATGGCACCAAAATTCCACGTAGGAACCAACTGGAAGGCAATGATAGCTCAGGAACTAAAGAATTCACAAGCCTACATTTAAGATAGAATCCCACTATCATTCAAAATTTCTGATTTTTTTTTTCAAATGCTCTCTACATCTACCTGAACAGATATTCTAGAAAGGTGAGGCTCGATCTTTTCTTTGATGTGACAAGTGATAGAAGAGAAAAAGGCCTCAAGTCTAAGGGAGGTTAGATAGGAAAAATTTCTCCACTGAATGGGTGAAACAGGCTGTCCAGGGCAGTGGTGGAGCCACCATCCCTGGAAGGATTTAACAGATATGTAACCATGGCACTTAGGGACATGGTTTAGTGGTAGGCATGGATCAATGGTTGGAACCAATGATCTTAGAGGTCTTTACCAATCTTAATGATTCTATGATTTTTGTGATTCTGTGAAGTCATCTATAAAATGCAGGTGCTCCTGGCAGGAACAGAAAACACTGAGTTCAGAGTAAAGACTTTGAATATTCTGTGCTCTTTCCTTTTCAGCCTGGAGGCTCACAACATCATTTCTCTTGGAAAAGGTCATTACAAAGGGATAGCAGCTATGCAACAGCTGAAGAGTTGTGGTGGTCAAAAAGAGCTGCAATGTTTTAAGTTAACTTTTTAGTAAGCCATGGACAGTCCTCAAAACATCCAGTGACATCCCTCACAGGAATCCAGTCAAGGGGATTTCTTTTTATGTCTTAAGTAGTTTTCATATTTGAGCCAAATTTAAAAAATAGAAAAATACTGAATAAATATAGGAGAGGTACTTGAATTGCTCCTTGGCCCTGTTTTGTATTACACCAAAAATTCCAACTTCCCCAAGAAAATACTGGGAGGCCAGTACTCAGAGGAGAACCTGATCTGTGCTCCCTTCTGTGCTAATTTGGAGTCCCCATCTGCTCCAGCTAGGGCAAGGAAAAACAGTCTGTCCACTTCTGCAGAGGTGGAGGAGTGTCCAAGGGTGCCAAATCCTTCCACAGGAGCACAGGTCAGTGTGGCTGGAGATCCTCCAGCTCTTCTGAGCTCCAACTGCTGATGCATGAATGAAGATCTCAGTTCCAGCTGTGCATCCAAGGGTTTGCCAGACAGTTCTCTGATTATCTGTACAACTGCATTAAGCCAGTCTTTGCAACACTATGATAAAGTTAAAGCTTCAAGCTATACAAGTTTGAGTTATAGGGTTGGGTCCCCACTTTCTTGCTTCTCTCCCAACCCTCAGAGCCCTGGCTTACCACAGCTTTAAAAGGAAGTGCAGAGAGTGTCCACTCACCATGCAGTGTCACTGCTGAAATGCAGGTGCTGCTATGCTGTCACTGCCTCTGGGGCTGGACGGCCTTGTATTGGTATCCTGAAGCACTTTCTGCAATTCAGCCACTTAGATGCTAAGCACACACTTCAGCAGCCAAGATGTTAAATGGCCTGTTGTGTTTTACCTAAGCTGTAGCTCATCCACCTGAAGCATTTCCTCTTTGGCATGTGGGCAATCTGACCAGCCTGCACAACGCATGGTGCTCAGTTATACCAAAAACCTTTGGGGCCTACTGAAACAGTAGTAACCATAGCAGGAAAGTCAACCAAACCTTCCAGCATCTCTTCCCCAGACAGCTCTCATGCCAGAGTCAGAGACAAAGGAAAGGGATGAGAAACACACTCTGGCTGCTGCTGGATCCTCAGTGCCTTCAGCTCTCAGCACGGCCCTACAGCCGTACAAACAAATGCCGGCAGGGCAGTCTGTGACCTACTTTCCCTCCCTCGCACGGGGAACTGTGCCATTGTGAAACTGCCACTGAATTTCAGCTTCACAAGGATGACAAGAGGGAGCTCAGGCAGCCCCATGCTGTGTGACTAACACTGTCACAGCAGCTATTGCCCTGGCATCCATATCGTCTACCTGAGAGCCTTCGCCGTGCCAGGCTCCAGCTGCCGCAAGGAGTTGAGGTACAGCTCTCCAGGGCAGCATGGCACCAACCCACACACCTTCCCAGAACCTCTGTTTCTCCCTCCTCCCCCTCAGGAACTGCCTAGAAAACTGTCCCTTAAGTTACTGCACTGAAGTTTTTTGCACACCCTCTCTGCTTTAAAGACCTTTACAGTGCTGATTCCATTGCTGTCTCCCTGCTGTCTGGCATGGAAATGACTGTGCCCTTACATTACTGCCACAGCCTGCCCAGAGAGCCAACTGTATCCTGGCTTGCATCAAAAGAAGCATGACCAGCAGGTTGACAGAGACAATTGCCCCCCTCTACTCTGCCCTCGTGAGACCTCACCTGAAGTACCTCATCCAGCTCTGGGATTTGACCAGAAGAAGGATGTGGACCTGTTGGAGTGAGTGCACAGGAAGGTCACAGAAACGATCGGAGATCTGGAGCATGTCTGCTATGAAGAGAGGCTTAGAGAGTTGGCATTGTTGAGCCTCAGAAAGACAAGCCTCTGGTAAGACCTCCTTGCAGACTTCCAGTACCTAAAGCAGACTTACAAAAAAGAGAGAGAGTAACTTTTTACATGGATAGATAGTGATCAGATAGGAGGGACTTGTTTTACACTAAAAGGGGAGAGATTTGGGTTGGGTTAGAAGAAATTCTTTACCCTGAGAGCAGCAGAAGAACTAGAAGATGTTGACCAGAGAACATTGTGAACATTGTTGCTTAGCACAGTTTTGAAACAACCTAATGAGTGCCCAAGTATGAATTTGAGCCTAACTTCAAGCACACAAATTTGACTAAGCAGGCTGAGATCTCCATAGAAGTCTCCAAACCAGCTGTGCAACATCTGCCCCTTATAAGAGCTCACACCAGACAGCTGAGCCTCCTCCAGGCACCAGGAAGCTGGTCCAGCAGCAGGAGCTCCCTTGCCCACTATGCCCACTTCACCTCTGGGCATGGCATTTTTGGGCATGTATAAGCCGCTGCTATCCCAGTGACACATCCTCCAGACCACAGCAAGCCCACTGACTGAAGAGAGTGAGCTCAGCCCATCTGCACAGACACACTCCTGCTACAACAGCTTCTGCATAGCAAAAATGCCTCTCCTTTGTCCGGGCAGGTCTGAACTCAGGCTCATAGAGACCTGGCTGTTTTCAGATCCCAAATCTTGTCCATCTTTGGGAAGGATGAGGTGGCCAGGCAGCCTTTCCTGAGGGCTGATGACAGTACTTCCCTGCATTACCATTAACCACTTAGCCTTGCAGCCCAGGGGCAAATTTCAAGTCTATACAGACTAAAACCCAGTACAAATGGGGGTCTACTAGGTTAACTCCAAGGCAAGCCTCACCCAGCACCTTCATACAATATCAAATTAAATGAAAGGGGAATAAGAAGGGAAGTCTCTTCCCAGTTTTACAAGAATAGATTGATCTTTAGATGTTTTCTTTTCCCTCCTATGACTATAGAATAAGAAACAGTCATAACTCGCACCAAACATTGCGCCTAACTATCCTGGTCCACGTGCAGTGAAAGCTATTTTAATATTTTGATGGCTTGATATCTACTGAGGGTAGCAGAGTCCCTGAAGATCTCCTCCTCCATCTCCCGCATAGAGACGTGTTGTGCAATACTAACTTGGTATTCCACAATCCTTTTCTTAAAAAGAACACTATGCTATTAACGTAATTATCTGATTAATCTTTCAGCCTCACTTTGCATTAAATAAACACCTGGATGCAAAATGCTTTTTCCTCAGAGAGTGCACCTCAAGTGTTTATGCAGCACACTAATGCAAGGGATACCACCAGCAGTCCAGCTGGTGGTCAAGGAGGAAAACAAACAGTACTACTGAGCATGCTGGGGACAACCAGGTATTAAAAAATACTTCAAAGTAAAACCACAATATTCATCACTTTATACTTACCACCTCCTCAGGATGAGGCAATTCCCATTTTAGAACTATAAAAAAACCTTTAAATGAATATATTGAAAATGCACATGCACAGGTTATTTGAGTGCCTTACAGAACTTAAGGTCAAGAGCACACTGCCTGACTGCTCAGTTCAGGCCAAATGGCTCCTGGATCTAGGGCACCATTTTGAACTGAGCTACACCATCTCTCAGAGAGGCACTCAGTTGTGAAAGCAGCTGACAGCCATGCATAGCATTTTCGGATGAGCTCTTCCTAATCATTAATCACACTCACTGTGAAAAGAAAAATTTGAGTGTGCTTTATTTCCTTCCGTGCTGCTAGTATCACTTAGTCTCAGTAATATTCTCCCCACGCTGGTACAAACAGACCATGAACAAATACCTTTTTCATTACTACTTTCAATTCCATCTGAGAGTGGGATGTAGGGTTATGGGGTTTTTTGGGTTGTCTGAAAAACAACGCCTACTTTCCAGCATACAAAATTGCAGGGTTTGGTCATCAGGTGCAATTTCGTTAAGCTCCCAATTTTCATTCACATTACCTCCTCCAAAGCTTTTGATTTTATATCATTTGCTCATAAATGATGTAAACAATATGAGATGCAGAGATGTTCCTCCCACTTTCCATCCAGCAAAGGTGAGTGGAACACACACAGCAATCAGAAGGATATGGAGCAATGTCTGCCACTCACTGTTAATAAAATGCTGGGTTTGTAAAGGTCTTCAGAGAAGTGAAACCTCTGATACCTCCACTGAAAGATTTCCATAAATCAATGGTCAGGATAAGGCCCTGCTGCAGTGTTTTAAAATTTACTCTGAAGTTATTTTAAAAAATAAAACAAGACAGCCAGAAAGCATACACATTCATTCTTCAAACTTCACTAAGACAGGATAGTTCAAGATAATTATTGCCATGATAATTATTGCTACCAGTATACCAGCACCTTCTGCTGTTCTCCACTCCTGGGTGAGGCTGCAAGGCAGGTCAAATGGCTCTTGTAACCTTAAAACAATTTTGCTTTCCACTTTTGAAAGACTTTTAATAAGACAGTCAATACTTTAGATAAGAAAACTCATCTTGTTTCTCCTTTCATATCAACCAAGTGCAAAGGAACAAAGTGAAGTAGGAGTTAAGTATCCTGCCACCAGGACAGGCATCACAAGGCACCCAGAGGACTCACACATCTCTCCCTTCACACAGTGCAGTGCCCACTACCAATATTTTCTTTAGTTATGCAATTGATGTAGTGATGCACATAGGCCAGTATCTTCGGAGCAGAATGTCCATGTCACACGGGAAGAAAAAAAATTTCAAATTGATTTTATTATTGTGTTTACAAAGCAATATGCACCAGAGTAAAAGAAAAAGGTTTTAGCTCTCCTGAAGCAACTATCTGCCCCTCCATCTTCAGTACTTCAAGCAAAACACACAAACAAAATCATATGCTCCATCTCGTACCTTACTTTTGTTGTTGTTGATAAGTTTAAGCAAAATCCCTTCAGGCACATCAGAATGCTGCAAAGGCATAATTAAACCTTCAACAGCCATGAATGATATTACCTTTCTCAACAGGAATGGGTAAGAAAGTCCTATGCATCTTTACTTTTTTTTTCATACATCCTTACATCCTGTACCTTTTCTAAGGACCAGATCTGCAAGGTGCAGCAAGTGTCAGCCCCTCACTCGACCTTTCATTGTGTGACTGTGTAGCTAATGGTGATTAACACTAAGGATAAGAGATGTAATGGAAACCTTCATGTAACAGGAACACCAGGACAATTGTGAACCCTGAAAGATTGCCAAGGTGTGCTACCCACCCATCCATAATTCTCCCAGATTCCCTGCAGAAATGTCCCAAGGCTGGCAGAAGCCCCCACTCCCTCTCCCCCTTGAGGGATGATTTCCTACTCTTGTCCAGAACAGTGAAAAGCTCAAAGACAGAATCACAGTATCAGTTTGTGTAGTCAGCACTGCACTGAGCTGCAGACTCAGTCTGGATGTTTTTACTATTTTCTTCCCTCCTTCCCATGTCCATTATCACCTAAGGTGGATGGTCTCATCCTATACTCATGATGTTTTCCCACAGTCTGAGGAAGTACCAGGCACCTCTCCATCCAGCTAAAAATCCATCCTCAGCACTAGAAATGTAGAAATATAAACCAAAGACAACCTATCATGCATCTTTCCATAAGGTGATCCATTAACTGGCAAAAGTTAAGAGAACTTGATTTTTAATAAAGTACAACAGCAACATGGCAGCCTGCTCAGTTGAAAATCACTCTTGACGCATTTGTGCTGAAAAGATTCAGTTCACTCACTTAAAAGAGTTCTCATCCCCTGACCAGTGCTGACTGATAGGCAATACAAACATGCAGTCTGGTGCCCAAAATGTAAAATCCTTTTATTTTATTCACCTCCTTAGTGACTGTTTTGTTTTAAATGAATTCCTGAATCACAGTCTCTCAGTGTGTTAGAAAATTCCATCTGCACTTATCAAGATTCAGGCTTTAACGAAGATATTTAATATCTATGCCTATTTGTTACCATTACTAGCGCTGAAATCTTTGTAGCCCTACATGCTTGTTTGTCAGACTAGTTTAGTCAGCATGGTGGATATAATGAGGCATAGGGCACTTCAGGTTCATCTAAATATGAGAGAGAGCCTCTGTCCCATGTAATCACTGCAGCACACAGGCATATCTTAAATGAAAGAATATCTAAAGGCTCAACATATCCCCAGCTTCCATTTATACTATCAACACAATCATCTGGTCACCTCTCCTTCCTTTGACAGCTGTAATATCTGCAATTAAAATCTGAATCAGTGGGGGCTATTTTAAGAACAAAGAAGGTATTTCAGCTCAGTAGAACACTGCCAGATTGGGTAGGATATGCTACAACTGGCATTCCAGCTCATTAAAACAGCTTTGCCGTGGACTATTTGTCCTGAAAGCATTCTGCAACTTTATATACACAACACAAGCACCACTCAGCACCAGTGTTTGTTGAAACCCAGCCAGCTTCATGTTACCCTTGCACATGAAGGAACTTGTCACAACAGCCCTTCAGGGTCAGATGAATGACTGAAGCCAAGGAGAATTCAAGGGAAGCAGAATTCCTCTCTTGAGGACTGGGAATGGCAGTAACATCCCCTTCTGCACGAGGCATCCCAGGAATACTGTAGTAGTAACCAAACTCATCAGGAACTCGGTCCATGCTGCAACTGGGAGTCACCCTATGAGGTTCTCCTGCTTCTCCTCCTTTTCCATGGCAGTGACAACTACTGCTTTCTTCCCCAAAAACTCTACACACCATACAGAATCCCATCAATAACTGAATCCCCAAAAATAACAAAAGCAGAGAATCAGTTAGATTGGAAAAGACTTCTGAGATCATTATGCTCAGCCATTAACTTTGAAACTGGTTTTAAATACTACAGTACTTTTTTGTCTATAAAGATACTTATAAATGTGGAGGAAAAAAAGTACAGATTCCAGGAAAGATCCATAGTCTTGCTTAGAAATGTTTTTAAACGGTATTTTGAAGAACATGCGTTCCCAGTCAGGAAGGGTGAAAACAGGTATATCCTGTGAGCTGAAGGAGTTTTGTGCAGTTGAACAAAACAGAAAAAAAGAACCAAACCAAACCAAAAAAATAGGCTTAGCTTCACTCTGGGAATCCTAGACAGTTAGAGAATTCAAGTATTTGTATTTATTTGCACATCCTACCTGTTTAGAAATGGATTCTCATGGGGCCAGATGCAAAATGCCTACTATAGTGCCAGATTAAGGCAGAGGGGTTTTTTTAATAGTCTTCCAAAGGCAGAAAGAAAAAACCAACAAAAAACCTCAAACCCTAGGGAAAGTTGGATTCTCCCTTTATTTAGTTTTTGAGCTCCTTTCATTTGTTTTTTTCACCTTCCCTTTCCTTAGATTTACTTTAACAATATCCAGTTATTAAATGCACCAGATAGCATGAGAGGCGAGATAAGTTTGCAAGACATGACAGCGAAGCAAATTAAAATAGTGGAACCTGTCAATGCATGCCTAATGCCAGTGTAATGCCAACCTCCTGTCCTGCTGTGATGTATACTACTGAAAAGCTACATACAAGCATATCCAAATGAAATTTATCACAATTAATTTGTTTTAGTACATTGCAACCTTTAACTTGTCTTTACTGCACTTTCTCTTTAAAAACCCCAATATTCCAACTTCCTTAAAAATGGATATTGTTAATATTGGATAGGTTGGTCTGACAAGTTCTGGATGCCCTATCCTTCACAGTGTTTAAGGCCAGCCTGGATGGGGCTCTGAGCACCCTAGTCTGGTGGAAGGTGTCCTCACCCATGGCAGGGGGAGGTTTGAACTAAGTGTCCCTCCCAACCCAAGCCATTCTATGGCTATCATATATTTAACTAGCACAATCATAAATTGCTGTTTTACCAGGAAAAGTATAAAAATTGCTGAAGCATCATACTGCTTATCCCCCTCACACAGCAAGTTATCACTTAATTAACAGAAGCCTGCAAGAGCTTCATCTGCACATTCACTGGGCCATGGTGGCACCTGAGAGGCATCTTGGAAGCTCAGAGATTCATGCCCTTTTGAACCAACAACGATGTGCTACCCTGAAGCTCCTAACATGGCAGCAGATATCTCTGTTTAGGCAACACAACTCCAGCCGTTCATGCCTATTTAAGCATTGCAAGTGCTCACTGAGCATTGCACCAGTTGGATTTGGGCCTCAGACATTTGCATGCCCTCCAAAAAGAGCCCATCGACGCTGCCAGGACAATGGATACCAGTCAGAAGCTTTTAAAAGGAGTCGAGATGGAAGGGGAATACAGACTGCATCCAGACACTGTCAGCATCCAGACACTCTCAGAATGACAGACAGCTGATCAGATAATTCCTTAACCCAAAGGAAAATAAAATCCTCATGAATTTTCATAATGCATAAAGTCATTACAAAGAGCAAGGATAGGATAACGTGCTCTCTGCCAGTGTGGGAGTACTGTTTGGGTCCCTGTATTTGGCATCATCTACTGCACCCATCACTTGTCTTCCAGGAAGAGATTAAAAACTGAAGCTCTGAGAACAGGCTTTCACTAGATTAGCTCACCAATTCTCTTTTGCTTGCAGATCACATCAATTAGGCACAGAGCAAAGACAAATGTACTGACCCGGTATGAGGACAGCCCAAGTTCAAGCCCCTGCACCACTTCATTCAAAGGAAGCAGGGTGAGAAAATGGGCTTGAGTCAAAAATCGCATCTGAATTGCAGTACCCTGGCACTTCTGGTTTTGTGGAAAGGCAGGAAAGGAGAACACATCTGGACTGTTACAGAGTAGAGTCTGATTTCAACCTTTGCAAGTTACTGAAATCCCAACTGCATTTCTCCCATCAGCTTGACCATCCCCAGCAGAGTTAGCACAGATAAGAGCACCTGGGACTAACCTGGTCCTGCCAAGTTGCCAACACTCACAATGACCATATGTCTAAATAACTTTTTGTAGTTTCCTTTGCCTTTCAGCTCCCTGAGTGAATAGTCATGAAGACTTTTTCACGGCTGGGTCAAACACTTCTCCAATTCTCTGCCAGCAAATTAGGAATTTCATTCACTCTTTCATGTATCCACGGAAAAATACAGGAAAGCTCTGGAGAGCTTACTGGTACTCCATGAAAAGCAGGAGGGTTACCAGCTTGAGTGAAAGCAGAACATGGGCACTGAGCCATCACCAGCACAGCCAGCTTAAAAACACCACTGCAAGCAAGGAGGGGTTTTCTGTGTGGGCACAGGAGTGAGACAGGAGGGAGAACATATTCTGAAGTTAGGGATGTTACCAGTGAGCTGGGCCAACCTGCCACTTCCCAGCAGTAGTCATGGAGAAGCTGCTTATGTTTGGTCAGGACAAGCAGTACTACTGTGCATCTCATCTCAGTACTAGAACTCGAACCCAGAAAATCTGATCCCAGTACTCATCTCTACAGCATCAACAATTTAATCACAGCAGCCATCCCTCTCACAGAATGATATCAAAAATTGGCACCAGTTATGCAACCCTCACTACTAGAAAGCCACTAGAAATGGCTTTAAATGGCTTTAAATGTTCTCTGTTCATGAGCAATTTCTCAAAAAAACCCCTATCAGGAATCATCTTTAAAGAATACAAACAGCAAGAAACAGAAGTGGTTTGTTTGGTTGTTTTTTTCCCCCTTAGCTGATGTCAGGCAAATCTCAGTGGTGCCCTGCCTTAAGGAGAAGCTTTGTCACCTCCGGTGCTATCTGTCCCATCGAGTGGTGCCTAAAGTGAGGAATTGAGGGCACAGTGGCAATATTGATTACAGACCAGGCACTGTAACAGAGAATGCGTAACATAATATGATAAAAATAGACTTTTACACTAGCTCATCTGAGGTTTAATACTGTAAGAATTTATTCTTGAGGACACTATAGGTAAACTGGATTTGCCTGAATAGCCTGTGTGTGGTATCTCTTTACATGGAGACTTTGAGCTTTTTGGCTCATTGCTCCATCAGCCTATGGAGGTTAAAAAAAAAAAACAAAAAAACAACAAACAAACAAAAAACCCACCAGCTATTAATAATCAAGCAGACAGAATAGTCAGGTGCAGAGGAGGCGAGGCAAACCTTTAGAGACACAAGTTCACACTCCCCCAAAAAGTTACTTCCTGTCAATCCAAGCAAAGCAGTAATTACTCCACTCTCCATATTTTACCAGATTCAGAAACCAGTGTCTTAACTACACTTCACCAATGGACTAAGAAGTTCAGTCAGTTCTAAAACCTTTTGCTGCCTCATACAAGCAGGAGCCAGCCCTTGCCTATTCAAAGACAATATGCTGCACATTTTCATTCACCTATGGCATGGGGAGAGCTGCCAGGCACACCCTGAAAAAATTGATCAGACTCCCTCTCTCTCACAGTCTCCTCTGCTGGCTTCAGCTTCTCATAGAGAAATAGTTAACTCTTGCATTTGTCCTTAGCAAGTGTTTTGAACTACACCTTGCGATGGCATGCAATAGCTGCCCCCTCCTCATCTCATTAAAGCTGTACTGATGTATCACACAGTGATGAAATAGGTCTTGCTTTATTTTCATTCAATGCTATGCAAGTTCAAATTTAAGACAGTCACAAGGGTTTCTCCAGCACAATCAGAAATGAAAAATAACTTAAAAACAAACTACAAACCCACAATGTTACTTCAGTTTTCCTCTCCCAAGTCTAGCACTATAAAGTAAAAATGTCTGGATCATTTCCACAATGAAAATATGTAAATTAATTACCCTCTTATGTTGATTGATGCCAGTTATTTTCGTTGAGAACAATGCAAGTCACCCACAGTTTACAAAACAGTATGTCAATAAAATGAGCTAGACCTGCTGAAGAAAGTATTTGTTGTAGCCTAAAGCTATTTTTGCACATGCATAACCTTGAATTACAGTTTTTAGGAAAAAATACCACCTTCATGTTCTGATCAGCAGCTAGTAAGTTGAAACTTGTTTTTCCTCACATATTAATGAAGCTATTAATGTACCAGACAAAAATACACGTAAGAAGGTTACACAAAGCATGTTACCACCCTTCACAATCTCAGCAAATGACAAGTGACAAAACCAAAAAATTTACAGAAAAAGCATTTTTATCAAGGAAAAATGCTTCAAGGCATCAAGCATTACTCTCTCAGCATGTCTTCTCTTCCTCCAACCCCCCCAGCATATTTGCATGAAGAAAAGAAACCTGTATAAACAAAATGTCACTACTAATGAAGCCTCCGTTTCCATTAGCACTCTAAAACACTTCATAGGACCTTCTGTAAGGACCAGAGCTGCTTGCTGCTACAGCCTGGCCCCTGACACCAACACCCACCCACCCTGGTAAAGCAGCGGGACACAATGCCATACCCATACTGGGGAGGGCAAGAGAGACCCAGCAGAGGTGTTGGTAGAAAACAGGTTCAGGGTTGGAGATAATGAGACAGTGAGAGTTAAAGACACTCCACACAGTCTGAGGTGTGACTACAGCGATCCATAAGATGCCAATGGTTAGGATCTGCATGTGCATCACCCTCCCAGCATGCCCAGCTCAGGGCATACATCTCAAAACCCTTACAGAGTGATCCCATAAAAATTAAAGGCCTTCCAGTTTGCTCTTTTTAAAATTTGGGCAAACTAAAATGAGTCATAAGTACCAGAAATCTTCAAATATGCAAATATATACCGCAAGGAATCAAAACATTTACCCGACACCTGCTTGCTGGAGGATTTAACTCAGTCAACAAAATTTGCGGGTAACTCTCTGCTGAGTACCCAGCTTCTTGTCACCATCTCAGCTTCTGGGGATGAAGAATCTGGGATTCCTGTCAGAAAACTGTCTCCCACTCCTATCACTTGTGTTAACTTTCAAGAGCAAGATGGGAGAAAACTGTGAAGTTTCACATTCCTCCGCAATCTAAGTTTCTGGAGAAAGCTCACTTCGTCACCTCCTCCCTCCTCTCAAAGCTCCTCCTGAGCCAGAGGTATAAGAAATCTGATTTTATTCACTCCCCTGAACTTGCAGCATCCTACATTACCACCTCTCTCGAGGATAGCTCCGGTATCATTCAGTGCTGCTTGCTGCTCCCCAGAGTGACACCAGCTATGAAGGGCAGCTCAGGGACAATCCGCACCAGCTACAAAGCTCCCAGTATCAGCTGCAGAACAGACCGTGGGTCCTGCTAACTTCACTCTCCAGCTGCTAGGAGAAGTATTTCAGCTGCTGATCTGCATTGCATTAAGTTGTTGCCCTAGAAACCTAAGTGATATTACAAATTCAAGCTAAAAAAAAAAAATTGTTTTTGCAAAAACTTTGTACTTCTCACTATACCTTCTCCTCCTCCCCGTATTTCAGAAAAGGCCTAAAACCCAATAAATGCAAATAAAATCACAGAAACACATGAAGAAGCCTTCCAATTACAGACAGGGAGCAATTTCCAAGCACTAATATTACCTGCATCTTTTTGGACATTATATTGAGACCTGGAAACTAAAACAGTTATTACAATGGGGTTATATTACTCAGGTCCAATTAACAGTGGATGTAGAAGTGAAATGAGATAAACATTACTTTATACTAGCAGTCTTACTGAGTCTGTGACATTACCAAAGATCAAAAGAAGCATCTTAAGCAAGATATTCTCACTGCAAAATAAATAAATACATTTTAATGAGAAGGAAAATATCCTGTGTGTCAAGAATTAGCAACTTGAATGTGGAGCAATTCCATTCCCTGACTGCAATGGAAAGCAGACCTTAAAAAACATCATATTAACCAGCAGCCTGCAACAACAGCTCGCCCTATCACTTCTTAAACCTCAAAATACAGAAGGAAATGTAAACTAATGCATATTCTATTTCTGCATATTTTCCCTACTCGCCTCCTTACAGACGGATATTACTTCTCCATAGGTGTATTATCTCTCTATATTTCTATTTTCAGAAAGTAATAAAAAAATTGTACTAATCTGAGGCCACCATAGAACAGGAAAAAAGGTCCCAGAAGTCACCTCCCCGCCTCCTCAAAAACTTAGGCCAGATATATCAGATTGAAGATACTGCAACAGAGAATCCAAACTAAAAAAAATCTGAAACAATCTGAAAATCTAAATAACTAAATAAACAAGAAATAAAGAGTAAGTAAATAAATCAATCAGAAAATTCAAATAAAGGAAATCCAACAAAAAATTTTAAGAGACGGATGTGATCTGGTTTTTCATATCATTTATAAAATAAGCAAAGAGAAAAATCTTCAAGCTCTTAAAAAATTCTTGAAAAATTAATTTCAAAGATGACTGAATAAGATCACAAATTACAGGTTATACCTTTACTGTACAAAAAGCAAGAGAGAAAAAACAACACAAATATATTCCAGATTCTTTTCAGCCACTGACTTGCTAAAGCTATGAGAGGCAAAACCATGCAACGATCACAGGAAGGAATACTCCAGCAATACTCCAGCCTAACTGCAACCTGGATTTGCATTAGAAATAGCCATACTTCACCAAAATAAAATCCACAGCAAACCATGTAATATAATGATTTTTATCCATTGGGTTGACTCCTCCTGACGTGAAACACAGTTCTGGAGCTGTGCTACATAACCAGCGATATCACACACTCCAGTTTCACATGTTTTGTTTTCATGAACATGCCAAGTGTTCCTCCCTTTCAGTTTTAGGCTTTGATTTTATAGCAATGCTAAAATTTCTCTCAGACATCTCATACTAGAGATTTTATTAGGCCAGTTTTTCACTTGTATTTGCACACATGAAATCCATAGTTCTGCAAAAACATAATTCCATGCTTACAACAGGGAAAACCCAACAACCTGATGCAGGAGTGCCACGCCTAAAGAAGCTCATGCCATGTCAGAGGAGGGATGTTTCATTTGAATGGCACTACCCCAGGCTGAGGACAAAGCACCAGTGAAGAGGGGTACAGAGCAGAGCAGAGAAGGAAAAGGCACTTTCCTTTTATTGTAAATTCATTGTGACACTTCCAAAGACACTGAGACACATAAATATGACACTCCAAAATACCAGGTTTACTTTGAGAGACAGTTGTTCAACAAGGCTGTTCTAAAATTCACTGTAGGAAGGGCTGCAGAAACAAGACCCTATGGTAGAGAAAGACTTCCACCTCCCTCTGGAGGCAAGAGAGTCACATCCACATCTCTAATTTCTTTAATTTTTATCTTTTATTATTGTATCCTAACCCTTCTATGGATTTATTCAACACTTTGAAAAAGACTGGACTTTTTGTCTCAGTCATTTGGCAGGTTTGACTTTCATTACTCCTCCAACTGCTCCCACCATACAGCTGTGCATTAAATAAAGGATCATTTCTCCTCAGAAACTCCCCACTCCAAAATATAAACCTGTTATACACCAAGAAATTATTTTAATATCTCATATGCCTTTAGTACTGCATCACTAGTTTTACAAACCTCTAGAAAACTCCAGAAATTGTTAGTATAACTTCCTTAGCCTGCAAAGCAACAGGATGACTCAGTTAATTTATTTACATTTTCTTTAATTTGGCATGTTAGCCATCAGAGACATTACTCTGTTGTCATCTCCACTCAAATTCTGCCTTGTTAGCGTCTAGAGAAATCAATCCCATGAAGCACTTCATTTTAATAACTTCATCTTCTTTCAACCTAGAGCTTCATTAATGTGATAACTAAACAGGTACACAGCTCGCTGCCTCCCTACGTGTTAAGTAAATTTATACAAAAATAAAAAGAGAAAAATTAGATGAGGATGCTTTTTAATTCTGTGCAGGCACACACTTATTTTTTATTAAAGCATCTCATTCAAGTTTATGAAAGTTTTTTTTAAACTGTTTGCAGAATACCTAGCAGGTTTCAAGGTGCAACAACCATCTCTTGTTCTTTTCTACCTTGCAGCCTGAACAATGGAAAAAAAATGGAAGAGATAGCAAATGGGAGAAAACTACTTTTGATTTCAAAAGTGTTCCTAAACAAGTCTATTTGGGTGAAAAAACTTGTCTGTCAAAACCAAAGCAACCAAACATAAGTAGAAATTCAGAGGTTTTAAAGCATTTTTTGAACAATGACTCAGTCATGATTTCTCACCATATTTTCCACGGAAACAGCAGATTTGGCTTCCCAGGATGCTGACAGGTCTCCCGCTGGAGCTTTGTACCCACCAGTCAGCCTCAGAGCATTCCTGGCTTACCACTACCAATGCATATCCCACCCATTGCTGTCATTGCACCAGCATCCCATCCCAGTTCAGTTCTTCCAGTTGTTTCAAGTTTCCTAGATCAAAATATCATCATTTGAATACCTCATTCAATAAACATCAGTCTGCATAAAGACTTTGAGTAGGTTTGAAATTTTCTTTCCTTAAAATAATTAAAATAAGTAACAGTTAATACTAATACACTTGATTTTATTTTGTATTCACATGTCCATATTCTGACCCATAATTACTCCTCCACATCCCTAGATGTTTCCAAAAAAGGCTGTTATATGGTCACATCCTCTTTCCTACTCTACCTTATGTGATCCCCAGATATACCATGACAATAGCATCATCCTTTCAATAACTTTAAACCTCCAGAGCCAGAACTACAACCACAATCACGTAACTAAATAATGAGGCTTCCCAGTGCAAAATGGAAGCAAGAGAGCATTCCCATTTTGCCTTGCCAAACTCCAGTCCTTCTTTCAGTGACCTCCTCATTATGCGCAAAATAATTGGACTCTTCCCCTCACGCTCACTGGGGAGGGGGAATTGTGTCGTCACTTGCTCATCACGCAAATGGCTTTCCGAATCAGGGCACCGCGGCTCCTGCACACCCCCTGTGACAGCAGCCCTGAGCAGGGGGGTCCCACTGTCCCTCTGCCACCCACGCTGTGGCACGGCTAGCCTTGCATGGGACACACAAAGAGACAGTGCCCCGCACCAAGGTCAGCAATCACATGTGCAATATAATAATCTTGCATGGCCTCAATTAATCTGCTTTAGTTCCTCCATCTATAAAACCGAAAAACAATAGGTTTGGCTATCTCCTCATGGGAATGCAGGGCTGACACAAGTCTTATCTTTATTTTCAACAATTAAAATAAAACATGTTTTCTGCTATTCTGACTACTGTTTGCTTTATGCAACCAACCCCTGATCATATTGCCATCTCAATTTTCTCACTGTGTGAGGACTGCAAGTCTGTATAGGCTCCTTTTCAGCTCACTTACCTACTCGCTACCAAAAAGACAGGCCTTAATAGAATTTCCTCTGTCTTTTAATTTTTGCTATTGCCTTCTTCCTAATTGCTGCCTCCCAAATAGAATTCTTGTAAGTTAAGCATGCTTACTTCTGCCAAAAACTTTCATCCAAAACTTCCACAAAACACAACGTCCAAAAGCCCTCAATAGCAGCTATCTACAGAAAGCATATTAGGAATTTCTAACCCTCGTGGATCTTCAAATCAAGAGAAGCCTAGTAGTAACACAGTCACTCTCATTTGCTTTCCTTAATATCCTTCTTTATTCTTTTCTCTCACCAATACAGTTCTCTAACATACACTAGTGTGGTAGCACTACTGGAGGTCACTAAACTCACCCAAGATGATAAGTGGGGATTTTTTCTCATCCAATTCAGCCAGCTAGAATTTATGAATCTAATCTAAATTAGTCAACTCCATTGCCACGGTAATCAATTTAAGCAGCACAAATCACGACCCCGAGTGCCTGGCCAGATACATGGGAAGGAAGGAATGAAACCCACCTGGAAGTGCTTATCATTAACCATAGAGAGAGGCTCTGTTACTAAGCTGGGGTGACCTTTCATGCATGGAATTCCTTTATCTCTAGCTCTGCTGATGATAAGGAGGCCAGGAGACCTGTCTTCTTTGGCAGGGAGGGCATCAGTTCCCAGGACGCGGACAAACTGCAGCTCATGGGTGATATTTGACTACCTCAATAGCTGAACCAGTTTTCCTTAGAAAAGTACCACGTAAGTACTTCAGTGCTGCTCTCAATAGTCTCTTATAGGAAAGGGAAGAGCAGGAGGGAAACTAAGTTAAATTAACATGCACAGTGCCCTAACCAACATGAGTGACTTTTTAAGCACTGCAGTGCTATGTCAAGCTTATGTGTTTTCTTCCTCCTAGGCAGAATTGCTGAGCACAGTCTACTGCTCATTAAAAATCTGAGGATAGCGGGGTCCCAGATCTCACTCAACCTGTAGCACTTATGGGGCTGTGCAGCTAGTCAGTTCACCTGCCTCTGCCTTGATTCCTTAATTTCTAAAATGGGAGCAAGTCAGGATCCTGTCCTAACTCATGAAGCCTTTTGATATGTATCAGTGAAACAAACTACATGTTTGTGGGCTGGAGCTGTGTCTCCACAGCACAGACACAAGCCTCCAGAAGGGGCTGGCTGGGATGACCAGTGAGCCCATACCAGATAGCAGCAGCTCAGGGCTGTTTAGCAGCATTTTCACTGGTTATCAGTCATTCCTATCGAACTGCTCCATAATCTCCCTCCTTCCAAAGGTTCATCTTATGCAACACTAAATACCAAGATATAGGAGATATTTTCTGGGAACTCATTAAAGAAAGCAATTGCTAGAACAAATCGGGCTCCTGTGTCTGTGCAGTACTACTACTGCAGGTGGAGCACAGGTCTGTCCATTTAAATGGAGTGTGAGGGCTTGGCACTAATCCCTTCCCAGGAGACAGACGTTTGGGACTTACTGCTTAGGGTGAGCCAAGCTAACATCAGCACTGAAACCTTAACCCTCAGAGACTCTGCAGACTTGTACAATACAAGACAATGGAAGACCTGAAGGTAATAGGCAACTACATTTCTCTCCAGATGAATTCAGGAAACATTCTCTGATGTGTCAGACTTTCAAGGTTTCCACTTTTCCCTTTAGTTTCTTTTCTCACTGTAAAAAACACAGGAACATACAGACAAGGAGTAAAACGGTTTCCTTGGAAGGACTGTTGTTCTGTAGACTTATTTCTTCATTCCATAACTACTAAGTGAGTATCTTGGGGCAGATTTCAAAGTCTAGGTATTATAGAAGATCCCAAACATTTATATGTTCACAGCACAGTCAGCAGTGACGTCTGCTCCAACTCATGGGCCACACTCTCAGGAACAAAAGAGTTACTGGGTTTGTAAATGGTGGCAAAACCCTCCCCCCCACACACCTCATTGCTGTTCTTGTCCAAATGACCTAATGTTAAAGTCAACTCATGAATGAGCAGGGAAGAGATGTTAAGAGCTAAAAAAGAATCAGTACAGGAAAGCAAGCTAGAAAAAGGTTTTTCTTTTAAATTAACAGACTGATTGATACCTTTAAAACACACAGTCTGGTGTGTTTTTAGCTTAATTGTGTGGTTTCCCCCGGCTCATGATAAAATAACTTTACTGCAAATGAAGTGCTCCTGCTGGCAATGGCAAAGACGAGATGAGTTCAGTCTACAGCATTTCTCCATCTAGATTCTCAACAGCCACCTGATTCCTCCAGCTGCACCTAAGGCTGACCTGCTGGAATAAGCAGGCTGATATACTTCCATTTGCAAGGGATGGCACACAACTCTGCATGATGGTTGGTTTTAAAATCCTGCTCTGTAAACAGCAGGTGCTCAGCAATCACTGTGCAAAGGGCTCTGCTTCCATTTCCACCCATGACATCAGCTTCAGCCTTATGCTCATTGCCCAAAAGGAAGGAAGGAAAGAGCAAACCAACTAGTCACATATCCTTCAGGAAACACACCCAGAATTAATCCAACTTTGCCATTTCCACAGAATCTCAGCCCTGGCACTTCCTAGAAGGTATGTGAAAAGCAGATATACTCAAAGACTTCAATTTTCCTTTGGATAGGAAACCTGGTACTGACTTTATTAAGGCATATTTGAGAAAATGCCATGCCACAGGCAGCTCTGGCTTTAGAAGGCTGTTTTGACAGACCCAGAGCTGAGTATTACTGCAGATAAAGCTATCCTAAAAACCCAGCCCTAAGCTGTCATTTCGTTACACTCAGAACTGCATAACCAAGAAAGGTTTTCAATTACAACCCGGGCTTACATTTTTAAATATTTGTTATAGTTAGCCCTGGATACTTTCGTGTGAAACTTGATCAACATGTTGATATATGCAGAGATTAAGTCATCCAGCCTCTACTGGCAAGGAAACGAACATTCACAAGAAGTCACTATTCCTTTTGTCTGAAATGCAAAGAATCAGATTCTAATCTCAGTTTCACTGTGGTGGATGGAAAATTATTCCAAAACTGCCAAGAACTACTTAACCAAGAGGATAGCAGAAACTAGGACTTCTGCTGACCTTCAACAACAAATACAGCTATGCTGTCAGTACAATAAAGACAGCCCACGCATCAAGTGCACCCTGAAGGTGGCCAATCCTATTAGGAACAACTTTAAAACACCTAAGAGCAACATTATTTAAATCCAGTAAGGACATACCACGATAACAGCCACAATCTTCAGTGTACCCACACACTGCACAAGAACTCCCACTCCACACAGGATAATGACCTACATAATTTCTGCTTAATGACTCCTATTAGAGCCAGTGCATATCTCCATACAACCCCTGAAGGGCACCTGTGAGAATGGCCATGAGCACAGCATGCTCTGTGGCCATGACAAGCTCCCTGCCCAGCCTGGCTGCTGTGCAAGCCCCACAGCTGTCCGGGAGCACCAGCCACCAGCACGTGCACTTGGGGTCACCAGCTCAAGGGAGGGCTTCACCTCTGGCTGCAGCTTTGGTCCTGCTGGCAACACGTGAACAACCCTCAAGATGCAGGGTTGACATACACAACAGGACTACCCAAGTGAGTAATGATGCTCCTACAGCTCCAGCAACACATGAATCAGGAGGGAAAAAAAAACCCCAACCAGTAACATAAGGGGTGAAGCATTCCCAAGTTATCAAATTTTTAAGAAGTCAAATTTGATTCAATCTCAGCCAGATCCTTTGCACATCACTGTCTCCCAGAATCTATGTCCAGACACATTTTCCATTTTCCACTTGCATGTAATCAGCTAATGAAAAACTAAGTCTGAAAGCCCATTTTAGGCCTGTCAATCTAAGGACACCAAACAAAGACATCAGCTATGTTGTTCTAGACATGCTGAAAATCTCAGGTATTTAAGACAGCGTGAAAAAAAAAAATAAACAAACCAGTTAAAGCCAGTGTAGCTGAAGTTCCCTATCCATCTTTCTCCCTCTCCTCATTCCCCAGCCAGGTACCTAGCATAGATCAAGACCCCAAAGCTTCCATGTTTCTTTTATTGAGTCACCACCATCAGAACACTGCACTCTTCCACTCTTTCTTTTCCCCATCCTTTGCTCTTCCACGTCCATTAACCCATGCACAGACAGAGCAGCACATTGTACTCACTCCTTACTTATCTTGCAATCTCTCCTCCCTTTCACTTTTTCCTTAGCCTTTCCACACATACAATCAACATGTGAACAAGTCAGCTGTGGATCAACTGGTATTTATTAATGTTCAAGATTTATTTTAGCTGTCATTAAACCACTACAGTGAGAAACAGCTCTTAGAAGGGTGCTCCAGAATGCAGCCTCTGGAAGCAGTGAGGGAAACAGAGAGAAAGGAACAGAACTCTGCATCCTGCTGGTTTAACATGGTTTGCAGGTCTATTTCCCTACACCATGATAATCCATAGGGAATCACCACTGGCTTAATTTCCAGCAGGCCCCTTCAGGCTCTCGCTGTCAGTGTGATCTGCTACTTTACTCCAAAGCAGAACTCAAGCATGCACTGTACAAGCTCAGAGGAGCAGGGCCCAGCATGAGTCCAGCTGTATCTCACCATGTAAATTCACCCAAAGACAAACCAGAGCCAAACAGATGCACCACAGATTGCCAAAGGTCAATGCTCAAAGCCCTGACAGCAGCATACGTGCCTCACCATTTACTCCTGACCTCACAACATGGCTGCAAAAGCACACAGAAAATTTGGTTATGGTCCTAATGATCTGAATCGCAATGGATTTTACTCATGTAGTAAAACACACCAGAGGAGCCTTGTGGGCATCTTTAAATATTCCCTGCACCAAACATGCTGCGTAAAGAACCTCCCGAACAGATGCTACCGTGCAAAGCCCAGGGAAGCGAGCCAGCAGCCTGCATGTGGCAGCAAGGCAGGCTGGCAAAGCCTCATCCAATGCACCAAAGGTGATCCAAATCTCACACATCATTTGGAGAGAACCGTGTTCACACATGGAAGGTCAATAGGAAGACTTTAAAACCAGTCTGCTCCCTGAAGACTAACAAAAATCTCTGAATTATCCAGCTTCCTGGGTCCAGGCAAGTGGCAGAAGTGTCAAGAGGTTTTACCATCACAATGCCTCCAAGTATTCAGTATCTGACAACATGGAAGGTTTTGGCTACCAGAAAGCAACATCTGCCTTCACCCTGTTTGCATCCCAGCCCCAAATGAAATCCTCCAGCTTAAAATAACAATAGTAACAATTACACCTGCTGTTGTTCCACTCAGTCCTCTACCTTCTCTGCCAGAGGAACACTTCCTTCTGGATAGTGCAGACTTTGTCTAGGTTTAGAACAGTACAATAACAGGGACACCCACTACCAAGGGGAAAGCAGCAGCAACACTTTTTTTTTTTTTTTTAAACGAAGCTCAAGAACAAAGAAAAAGGCTGGTCTTCCCTAAATGAAACCAGCAATTATGTTTCCTTGAAAATCCCAGCAGTGAATAGTGGTGTCTCAATTTTGACTAAAAAATAACACAGCAAGCCTCTGGAAAAAATGTCCATGTAAAACCTCAGCTCTGAGTTTATTGACTACCAGTGTATCCATCACTGCACTATGGCATAAATCCATAAAGCTAGGTCATCCCAACACAAGCTGGCAACTCTACCTCACATGCAATCACATCACAAAGACACAGCCATGCTTGCACTGACTTCACTCACCTGGACTGCAGCAAGAGCTGCCATTACCTAATTGCCACATAGAGGATGAATGAAAGAATTTCAAACACCAGCTTTCAAAAAAGACCCAAAAATTAAACATGAACAACCAACCTAACCAAACCCATCTTGCACGTGCATATCTCAAAATTATTAACTGTTTAATTAAATATGGACGCATGGATAAACAAGAAGCTCCTGGACAAACTCCAACACAAAATGGAAGCTTCCAGAGGATGGCAGCAAGGATAGGCAGCCTGAAAGAAATACAGAGAGACTGTCAGAGCAGACAATGAGCAGGTTAGGAAAGCCAAAGAACTGACAGAATTAATTCTGGCCAGGGATGTAAAGGGCAACAAGAAAAGCTTCCACAGGTACACCAGTGATAGAAGGAAGATTAGGGAAAATGTGGGCCCTCTGCAGATGGAAAAANAGAGGATGGCAGCAAGGACAGGCAGCCTGAAAGAAATACAGAGAGATTGTCAGAGCAGACAATGAGCAGGTTAGGAAAGCCCAAAGAACTGACAGAATTAATTCTGGCCAGGGATGTAAAGGGCAACAAGAAAAGCTTCCACAGGTACACTAGTGATAGAAGGAAGATTAGGGAAAATGTGGGCCCTCTGCAGATAGAAAAAGACCTGGTTACCTGGGATACAGAAATGACTGAGGCACTCATGGCTTTTTTTGCCACAGGTCTTCCTTGTGAAGTGCTCCAGTCCCATTACCCAAGTCACATAACACAAACTCAGGGACATGGAGAAGCAATAACCACCCACTGTAGGACATCGTGATGTTCAAGAGTATCTATGGAACCTGAAAGGGCACAAGTCCACAGGATGTGATGAGCTGCATTTGCAGGCCCTGAGGGAACTGGCCAAGGAGGTGGCTAAGCACTATCTATTATAATTGAGGAGTCATGGCAGGCCCACAAAGTTCACATTCCCTTAAAAAGGGAAGAAAGGAAGATCTGGGGAACTACAGCATGTCCCCTTCATACAGCAAGATCACAGAGCAGATCCTCCTCAAAACCTGCTAAGGTAAATGGGAAATAGGGGGTAACTGGTAACAGACAACATGGCTTTACTAAGGGCAAATGATGCCTGACAAATCTTCTTCAGGGACAGAGCATTTGTGGACAAGGCAAGAGCAACAGGCATCATTTGCCTGGACTTGTGCAAAGCATTCAACACTGAACTGCACAACACCCTTATCTCTAAACTGGAGAGACATTGATTTCATGGGTGGACCACTTGGTGAATAAGGAATATCTGGTTAGTCACATTCCAAGTGACATTCCTCAGGGGTAGGTACTGGGAGCAGAACTTTCCATCATCTCTGTCAGCAACATGTTCAGTGGGATTGAGGGCACCCTCAGCAGCTCTGCAGATGACACCAAGCTGTGGTGAGCTTGAGATGCTGGAGGGAAGGGATCCCATCCCTGAGGGACCTGGACAGGTTGGAGAGGTAGACCTGTACAAAACTCATGAAGTTCAACAAGGCCAAGTACAAGAGCAATCCCAAGAACAAATAAAGGCTGGGCAAAGAACGGATTGAGAGCAGCCCTGGGGAGAACTTGGGAATGTTGGTGGATGAAAAACTGAACTTAAGCCAGACATGTGAACTGGCACACCCGAAAGCCAACCATATCCTGGACTGCATGAAAAGCAGCGTGAACAGCAGGCTGAAGGAGGTGATTCTCCTCCTCTGCTCTGCTCACACGAGACCCCACCTGGACCACTGCATGCAGCTCTGTGATCCTCAGCATTGGAAAGACACAGATCTGTTGGAGTGAGTCCAGAGGAGGGCCATGAAGATGATCAGAGGACTGCAATACCTCTCCTATGAAGACAGGCTGAGAGAATTGGGACTGTTCAGCCCAGACAAGAGAATGCACTGGGGAGATCTAGCATCCTTCTAGTACATAAAGGAAGCTCTCAAAAAAACTGGAGAGGGAGTTCTTATTTTACAGGATAGGCACTGAATAAGGGGTAATGTCTTAAAACTGAAAGAAGTCAGGTTTAGATTAGATATTAGGATGAAATTATTTACTGTGAGGGTAGTGAGGCAATGAAATAGGTTACTCAGCAAAGTTTGGCTACTCTGTCCCTGGAAGTGTTCAAAGCCATGCTGAATAGGGCTTTGAGCAATGTGATCTAGTGGAATGTGTCTATGCCCATGGTAGAAGGGCTGGAACTGCCTAATCTTTAAGGTCTCTTCCAACCCAAACCATTCTAGGCTTCCATGAAATATGAGGAATCATCAAAAAAATTCACCCTGTAGCAGAATACAAAGGCATCCTCTTAAGACTCTGGGTGCCATGATTTGTTTAAGCAAAGTGGTAAATAATCATGTTTAATATTAAGAAGATACTAGTGCTACACATCTGATAGAAAAACTGGTATTTATACTGTCATTATATGCACTTATCACCAAATGTAACCTGCGCTATCATGCAAAGTTCTCAGATGGTTCAAAGGCAAAAATAATGTATGTGCAATGTTATTTAGGAATATGAACAAGCTCCTTTATTTTAACATGTAAACCATTAATAGCGGTTCTGAAGAGGGCTCAGTTTTGACCTTTAACAAGACTCAAGTGTCTGTAATTTTTATCAGATTGTTTGGATTTTGATTGAGCTAAAGTCCTGAAGCTACAATTAAACTTGCAGCTACCTTCCCTCACTAGGCTTCCTGCAACAGCTGGAAGACTCTTTGAAGTCTGCAAAGACATGGAAGAAATGTTATTTATGGCTAGTTTGCACAGTGCAAGCAGAAACAAGTTGTGCTTCTGGTTCATTTCCAGTGCTGGTGACAGATCATTTCTCACCAGCACTACAGGAAGTCTTCAAAACTATTTCCTTCTACCCAGATACTCTTCAGGACCAAGCTAAGAAGCTGGAGATGCTGCAGGGCAGGGTTTCAGAAGCTCTGAATGGCTCAAAAGCAATTCTTATTGCAGTCAGCATTAAATCCCACCACTAGCTCCACTGAAGACAGAAGTAGCCTAACTCAGCGTGTTGATGGCTACCTGCCTGAAAAGCCCAGGAAATCTCTGGTCTGCTTAAGCCCTTTTTTTTTTTTTTTTTTTTTTTTTTTTTTTTTTTTAATTCAGGGATGCCCTTTAAAAGAAAGGAATAATCAGCTTAGATAGTAGAAAGGGAAGGAAGATTTCAGTCCAGAAGAGCCACTCCACACATTGCCACATTTCTCTGACCAGCTCTGCAGCCAAGGGATGGAGCTGTGGACTTTGCAAGAACAGAGGGAGAGCCCCATTGAAGCTGTGCAGAGGGGCTGCACTGTGCTGGCACATGTGTAATGACCAAGCCAACACGCACTGATGTCAAAGGAAGTTACACTCATGCTCTGGAAGCCATACAATTAGTAGTGTCATCATCTAGGAGAAAGAAATAAAATACTGTTTTCTCCCAGGCAAAGCCACTGGTGCTTTCATTTGTGTTAACTTGCTTTAAGTGCCTGCAGGGTCCATGCCTTTGATTTACTGTGGATGACAGGCAGTACAGGCATAGACACATTTAGGTATAATTATTATAGTAACCAGGCTCATACACCAAGAACAGCAGCAAAATCAACAACAGCTCAATAAGACAATGGAGAATTTTCCAACACAAAACCCTACATCTCTCTACATCCCTGCATGACGGAGGAGGTAAGACTGACATCGAGGAAGGCTTCAAGCATCAGCACTTTGTTATCCAAAAGTCTTTCATACCTTTTCTAAGCAGCCTCCCATAGGCAGCTCCACACAACTCTGGTTCTTTCTCTCTTCCTTCTGCAGTTCCAGCTGGCTCCTTCCTGTCCCTAGCACAGCCGCCTAACCCTGTCTGTCCCTTACCCAACCTCCTGTCCCTTCCTCCTAACAACACAGCCAGCAGACTCCAACTGACCCTCTACCAACCAGCTCATTCTTTATCACACCCAGAGCTGTGAGGGCAAGGCTGTTCCCACTCTTTGGTAATTAATACAGCTGCACTACATCAGGGCCAAGACGGCCTTCAGCACTATCTCTGTCTTCCCTCACCTGCAACTCTATTCAAGGTCTCCTCTTGAATCTTTCGAGAAAAAAAAAAGTGAAATCAGGAAGCTTTCACATCAGTAGTAACACTGCTACTAATCCCATGCAACACCAATTTCACCCAAAAACCCCCTATATTTTGCATTTTTCACAGAATCATAGAACCATTTATGTTGGAAAATACCTCTAAGATCATCCAGTACAACCATTAACCCACCACTAAACCATGTCCCCAAGTGCCACATCTATGCGTCCTTTAAATCCCTCCAGGGATAGTAATGCTTCTCTTGGCAGTCTCTTCCAATGGTTAACAGCCCTTTCAATAAGGAAATTTTTCCTAATAACCAATCTAAATATCCCCTGACATAACTTGACACCATTTCCTCTTGTCCTGTGCTGTTCTACATTTTAGAAGAAGCACACTTCCACCTAGTTACCCCTCCTTTCAAGCAGTTGTGAGAGTGGTAAGGGCCCCCCTGAGCCTCCTTTTCTCCAGACTAAACACCCCCAGCTCCCTCAGCTGCTCCTCACAGCTCTTGTGCTCCAGACCCTTCCCCAGCTCCGTTGCCCTTCTCTGGACACGCTCCAGCCCCTCAATGTCTTTCCTGCACTGAGGGGCCCAGAACTGAACACAGGATTTGAGCTGTGGCCTCAGCAGTGCCCAGCACAGGGGGACAATCCCTGCCCTGCTCCTGCTGGCCACACCATGGCTGATCCAGGCCAGGATGCCACTGGCCTTCTTGGCCGCCCGGGCACACCCTGGATCGTGTTCAGCCACTGTTGACCAGCTCCCCCACGGGCTTTTCCACTGGGAAGCTTTCAAGCCACTCTTCCCCTAGCCTGCAGCACTGCACATGAAGTTAAGAAAAACAAGCAAGCTAAGAACTGCATCTCTCTCACACTGCATCACTTGATGCATACTCTAGTCCAGCACGCACCAAGTCCTGTCTCCAGCTCAGCCCTCAAGCTGAATCCCTGAAGAGAATACAGTACTTAGGGCTTAGACACAGAGCAAAGGGTTATCATCAACTCTTTGATTTCCACTTATGTAAAAAAAGACAAAAACACAAAAACAAACCACAAACCCAGAAACTGGAAGTCCATGCAGACCCCAGAGCAGAGGTTTGACTGACACCCCAGCAGAGTTTGCTCAGATCCATCTTCCCAGCACTGCCATCTTTTGCATCCTAACAGTACTAACAGTGCCCAAAAGTTACTTGCCATTAATACACACATCCAGCTGTTAACAACTCATACAACATCAGGATCTAAAACAATGCCTTTTATGATATCTGTTATTTTTTATACTGGGACAAAATGAGGCGTGTGCACTTGTATAAAGTATATACAGTAAGAATTAGTACTGTTTTGTTTTAGATGCATAAATCCTCATAGCAAACAAGCTAAGAGACATTAACAAGGTATAATTTATAAATGTTCAACATATCCTCCTTATTTAAGTCTGTTAAAGTAAAAACACACATGCAAGGATGGACATGTAAGACAGGCTACTCAGTTTCGCACTAGTTTATATTTTCATTTCTTTCATCATCATACAGGAGCAAAATACTTAAAAGTCTGGCATGAATGCACGGTAGAAGAATGTACTGTGAAAGAAAACTGTCTACACTGGAATTGCAGACACCACAGTGTTTCCACTGGGAAAAAAAAAAAATTTAAAATCAGACAGATTCAAATACCTCAATCTCAGTCAACTTTTTTTGTATATATTAACAAACTTTCTTCTATTTCACTGAATATAATAAACTGAAGCAACACATTCTTGTTGTGACGATCAGTGTTATTACATGATCATGACCTGGACCAGTTTTCAATCACCACTGATTAAATGTATATTCTGATATTCTGTACCACATACCTTTCAAGTAGTGGAAAAAAGCAGCAAACGCTTCCCATTTGTCACTGTCATGTAACATAAAAAATTATCTAGATGCTGGATATATGAAGTGTCTCTGAGAATAACTCACTAGATCACATATATACAGAAAATTCACTCAGTGTGCACAGGCTAAGTAGGGTTGAATTAATGAATGTACTGTTGCTTCACATATTGAATGTCTGTCACTAAACCAATAATTTGCAAATGCAGAAGCAGGGACTGGGAGATGCACTGGCTGCAGGCATTGACAGATCCCTCCTCTGCAGTTTCAAGAAGCTAATTGTGCTCAGTCCAGAGTTCTTGATCCCTGTTCCTGGGAATGACTCAGGACACAAGCAACAAGACAGTCAGCATGTGTCCACATTTAGGGTTTTGTTTCCACTCCTATCTGCCCTGATTTCCTTCCCAAGAATGCTGTGCTTGTGAAAGGCACAGCATGACATCCTAACAGACTTCTATCTTCTCTGCCTAAGAAACTCAGCCTGGGTGGCAGCAGAAAAGCAAAAGCTTCCCTAGAGAATACACCAGGATTACCAACAAAAAGAGAGAACTACTTCTGGATTGAAGTTTTGGCCCATTTTCATCTGTGGCAAAACTCCCACTGAAGTCAGCGTAGCCAGGATTTCACCTCTGTCGCAGCAATTTTGAGTCCCTGCCCATTCTGCCTTGGAACTTCCAGCCAGCACAATAAGGGTCTCAAGAGTGCCAAGAGCTTTTGTGTTATGTACTGCAGGCAGAAGTCATGAAACCCTTCACATAAGCAAGCAAATACTCATCAAACAGTTAGGAAATTTAAGACACTGCTGAACTGTAAGGGATTCAAAACTGCATCCAGAAGCATGATGTTTCACACTGGCACAACATTCTAAAACAAACCTTATCCTAACCAACTTCCTGTCCTTCACAAAAACCTGCCTGTAAATACAAGCTGTATGACTGCAGTTGGCATGTGTCGGAAGACATTTTAAAACTCAGCACAGAAATATATCTGTAGTGGAACAGCACCTACAAACTGCTCCCAACAAGCAATGGCTGAACACCCTAACTGCCTCCTAATTGCTCATTTCATTGTATTTGACAGAATCCATCAACCAGAGTACACCAGTAAGGCAACATAGTAGGAGTCAAGACAAGGACAACCTGGTGGAACAGAACTCCCTCATGTGAGAAACTGAGCGAGCCAGCTTTCCCAATTTAGGGAAACTGGGGGGGAGGGGGGACTACACCTCATCACTGTCTGGCACACAGGACTACAACACAGTAATGTAACACACAGTTCAGGAACCACCCTACACACCATCGGCACACAGGTACGGAGCACAGTCATTCCAGTGCCAACAGATGCTATGTTAAGAATCAAGCTTAAAAATAAACAGGAACAAAAGTAAATAAAACTACGATTTACTGCATCAAGACAAGCACAGCCAACCTGCTGATTTTCTACAACACTAGCACCACCAAAGGATCAGACAGAGGGATATCCATAGTTTGCAGTCCTGCAGTACATTGTCTCCTATCCGGCTCTCTCAAGAAGACTCCAGTGGTTTTTGGAACACAACAATTACAGCTGTAAGCTCCTTCTCAGTAGCACTCTGCAACAGCAAGCTAGATCCGGAGGGATCACTCCTTCTCTCCTCACACCCATCACCATGTCCTCCAAGCAATAAAAGGAAATTTTTGTTAACTTGAAGGAGCAGCCTTCTGAATGTCAGCAGAAAGACACAGACAAGTACTAGCCAGGCTATTCTCCCTTGTTCTGCTTTCCCAGCTAATGTTTATACCCTCCCAGAACTGCTCCAGATCAGGAATGAGTCCCCAGTGAAAGCAGAGCATCCAGGCAGCAAGCAGAATGGTGCACTAACTCTCCTCTGCATTCCTCATCGTTCATCCTCTCCTGATTTTTAATTTCTTTGCTGAAAATTCAAACCAAATTTCATGAAGTATTTGCTAAATGACAGATAAGTTATAACACCTGTACCTGCGAGAGGACTTTTTCTTTCTTTCTGTTGGACAGAAGTTGGTTAAGAACACACAAACCCTGGTCAAAAGATACACCTCTCCAAGCTGTCTGACAGCACTGCAAAGGGAAAGCAAATGAGTATGAACAGAAGCATTCATTGCCTCGAATCACTTCCTTTTAACCAAACTTGATGCTTTAGTGCCTCTGCCGGGATGCCAGTGCTGACTTCCCTTCATGTCCCATGTACTTGTATTTATTTTAATTGAATCGGGGACTAAAGGTACTCGGCGACGCTTAATCCTCCCAACAACAAAGCAAGGGCACTAAGCCACCATGAAAAATAGTAATAAAAAAAATTTAAAAAACTGAAAGACACCCACTGATGCATTCCTTGAAGCACTGCGGCTCTCTTCTACTCCTGCAAATAATCCAGTGGGATTCAAAAAGTGGGCAGGAGAGGCTGGATTACTTCCTTCAATAGCAGAAGTTAGAGCTGGGAGCGCCACGTTTAACCCACCGCCAGCCGGAGCAGGTTCCTTTCCCAGGGGTGCACACCCCAGCCCTTGCGGACACAGACGGACACACGCACGGACACAGACGGACACACAGTCACACCCGGTGCGAGTTTCGGGGCGCGCAGAGCGCAACCCCCGGCAGGGATGGGGAGCCCACAGCGAGCAGCCCCAGCAAAGCCCGGCAGGGACGAGGGGACACGGCTGCTGCCCCCGCTGTCCCGGACAGAGCGCTCCCTCAGCTCCAGAGCCTGGGAACGGGGAGGGCAAAGCGAGCCCTCCCTCCTAAAAACATTGAGGAAAAAACAGATAGACAGACAGATCGACACACAGATAGACAGAAATACGAACAGGCAGGTCCTCCGGTAACACCCGTTTCTCCCCAGCCCAAGCAGCTGCAGCCAGTCCCCAGGCTCAGCCAAGAGCAACTGCAGCTGAAGAGCAGCGACAGACACGCACATCCCCCCACCGTCGCTGCCACAAGTTTAAAAAAAAAAAATCAAAACCCCCCAAAAACACCTCTACCAAAAAACCCCTACAAAATAAAAGCACTTAAAAGGCGGCGAGGAAATTTTAAAAACACGAAAACCCTCTTCTTGCCTGCTGGCGAGCTAAACCCCGGTGCGAAGCGGGAAGCGGACCCGGGGCAGCCCCGCACTGATGCACCTTGCACGGCAGAGCGGGAGCGGGACCGGCCGTGACAGGAGCGGCGCGGGATGGGAGCAGGACACGGGCACGGTGCAGGGACGCTGCCGCGGCCGAGTCCCCGCGGCAGAAGTTTCCCCGAGTCGCGGCCGCAGCCCCCGGAGCCCCCACGCACCAAGTTTGCCCTGCGGAAAGTTTCTCCGCCATCACCTCCGCGCCCCTCCCCGAGCCCCAGGCACCGGGTACGCACCGGCCGGCTCAGCTCCGGGCGCAGCCCCGCGGCCTCCCGCGCTGGCTCTCCATGCCGCTTGGGCGCCGCCGGGCTGTGGCGAGAGGCAAGGAAGGAGATGAGTGGGACACTCCACGGCCGGCGCCGCGCCGAGCTCAGCGCAGCCTGCCGGGAGCGCGGCCCGCGCCCGCCTCCCGCCCGCGGGGAGGGACCG
>VWYP01021209.1:74014-94264 GCA_013400435.1 Pycnonotus jocosus | reverse complement strand
GGCGGGTGGGTGGGCAGTGCCGGCTCGGCGCTCACCGGCGGCCGCTCCCGTTGCTGTCCGGCGCGGCTTCACCTGCACCCTGAGCCCTGGCACCTTCCGACACGGTACCCCCGGGTGGCCGCGGGCTGAGCACCGGGACACGCTGCGGGCTGGCAGCCCGATCGCTACCTGCCTGTGAGAGCAGTTGGGTGGCTGAGACAGAGGTCTGTGAGAGCCTGTGACACTCTGCTGTGAAAGCTACACCTGTCCAAAGAGCTGGTCCCTTTAGCTTTAGTAGGGAGGAAATATATTTAGTGTATATTTAGTGCCTTCTGCGCTTGTGCGTTGATATCCAAGTTCTCACTCTGGCTATTTTAATACGATGTTGGGATGAGGCACCTGTTTAATCATCTGTTCAGTTTGTTTCCTACTAACAGTAGAGCCCAGGCCCCTGCCTGATCAAGTATCTCATTCAAGAGAGAATAAGAGTGATCATTTTAACATCTTTATTCCTTTTTTTTTTTTCTTTTTCAAGTCTACCTTCAGGTATTCCCTGCTTTGCAAGAATGCTGCTGCTTTTGTTTGTTTTCTGGTTTTTTGTTCTCTCAGTTTATCCATACCTCCCACTTGGCTGCAGGTCACAACTGCTAAAGCCAGGTACAGGTAAGAAGGTCCCTGTGAGGACCAGCAACATAGTGCCTGTCACTGGTTCCATAAATCACTCGTGCCCCGGGCAATTTGCTGCTGTAATTTAGAGTGAAGGTGAAAAAACAAGTAAGTGAAGAAAACCAACCAGCAGCTCCACACTAATCACAGGGACCAAGGTAATAACCACAAAGAAGGAAGGCATGGGCTACACTGTGAAAAAGAAGGAAAATAAATACGAAAACTGCTTGTAAAATTTAGCGGCTGAAATAAAAAGTTCTACAATGGAAGCAGGTAACAAAACCCAGCTTTGTCTAAATCTACAATAGAGCTAATGATTTTATACTCACCACCTGGTTACACTGGTCATGGAAGGTGATCTTGGTGCATTAAAAAGCTATTTAGAAGTCAAGAATTCAGAACCTCACTGTGCCACTCACTAAATGAACACAGCAAGGAGATGTCCTATTCCAAAAGGCCCATAATCCGCATCAACAAGACAAATTTGGAGGGGGAGGAAAGTCTATTATGCTGCAGATGGCACTGAGAAAGAAACCGATTTGCCCAAGGTCATACAGGAAGTCTGCGGCAGAGCCAAGAACTAAACACGACCCTCCTGAAACCCAGACTAAAAATAGTGCTTGATAATTGCACATGAACTCCAGAAAACACGCATTACACAGATAATAATCTTTTGACCAGTATTTTGGAGTTATTGGGCTCCGTTTCATTATAATTTTCAACTGCACTGATAACTGAATGGTCACTTTCTAAATTTAAACCACGTTATTTGAAAGTCCTCTACACAGAAATTCATACTGTGAAACAAAAGGCACTAACAGATAGCATCTGGGCCAACACAGATGCTTTCTGAGTGTTTCTGCTTGTGCTACCTCATTCCTCAAACGGAACCAGAGCATGTCCAAATCTTAGTCCTGGAAGGGGGAGATGATCCTCCTCCCCGTGCTTTCCTGAGGCTCTAAAGCGGCTGCATAGTCCTTACCTACGCTTTGCCTGGTAGCAGCACCCTGGGTTTATTCCCATATTCCACCATCCCCTTTCTGGCCACATTAAAATGCACCCTTTCGTTTGCTCTTATGTCAAACCTGGCACGTGTCTCAGAATGTGCCTTCCTTGTGTTCTTTTCCTATTCCAGCTCCCTCTTACAGGTTTTCTTAGCCAATGCAGAAGCGTCTCTTGTGATGCAAAACCCACACAAGCAGAAAACAACAGTAACATCATATGGCACCCTTCAGGCACCCTTAGTTGTCACTTTAGGAAAGTTATTTACACATATATTTAGTGGATTTTACAATGTATAAATGCTAATGAGTATTAGTAGAAGCTGTTTTCCTAATTAATCAATCCTACCAGCATGGTAATGATTTCTGTTGTTCTTCTGGAGCTTCCTCCAGCAGGGAGTGAGCTCTGTTGATTAACAAGACCATTTTGCATGTATATAACATTTTTGTTCATCTATAACAATCTCATTATCTTTTTTTTTTTTTCTCAAGGAGGTGAGCAGTTCTCAAATTATGCTGAAGGAATAACTAGGGCAGAAAGAATCATATTGTCTCCCATATCACCATTTTATAGTTGTGTATCTGTCAGGTTCAGTAAAATTTACACAATTGTGAAAGATGATTCAGGGCAGGTTGAATAAATTCTTTACTCTGAGGGCAGTGAGGCACTGGTGCAGTTGCTCAGAGAAATTGTGGATGTCCCTGAAAGTGTTCAAGGCTCCAAGTGTTGGATAAGGCTCTCAACAACGTCTTCTGATGGAGGGTGCCCATGGCAGTAGCACTGGAACAAGATGATCTTTAAGGGTCCATTCCTATCAAAGCATTCTATGATACGGTATTGGAAAGGTGGTGATGTGATTAGTCTCAGAACTGGAGGCTCAGGGGAGACCTGCTCGCTCTCTAGAGCTACATGAAAGGAGGTCGTGATGAGGAGGGATCCAGCCTCTTTTATCAAGAGCGGAGGAGAGGAAATGGCCTTAAGCTGAAACACAGGAGATTCAGATTAGAAAAAACTTTTTACCGATAGGGTACCCAGGGAGGTAAGGCAGTCACCGTCCCTGGAGGTGTTTAAAAGGCATCTGGATCCGGCAATGGGTGGTAGTTTAGTGATGCAGGAGTTACACTGGTAATGCTGGTTTGACAATTGGACTTGATGATCTTAAAGGTCTCTTCCAACTCTGACAATTTCATGATTCCGTAATCCTATGTCTGATTAATAATGTCATCATGGTCTTCAGGTAGAGACCAGGAAACAGCTTTTAGATTCTCATATCCTGAGTAGCAGGAGCTTCTCCTCATTTTCCTGCCAAGACAATCAGATTCAAGAAAATGTGAGTAAACCACTGTGACAACAGAGTATTTCACATTCTCTTAACTCAGTAAATTGCATTGAAATGATCATAAATAATTCAGCTAGTATAAATAAATATAAATCCAAGCAGAAAGGAAAGGTTTTCCCAAAGATTCAAGGTTCAGGAGATAGGAAGACAAGTTTTAGACCTGATGTTAACTGAACCAGTAGTGAGCTATTGAAACTTAATCTCAGCATAGTATCATAAATTATGAAACATTGACATTTCACTTTGAATTAATGCAAAGGGCTATTTATATGCTGTTTTAGAGAGAGTTTCTTGGGCAAATTAATACACTTTTTCCATCACCAGGCCAAATGTTAACAACACTGCTGTTTTTCAAAGTATCAAACTATTTGCATATTGGAACTGTTTTAATACAGTCTGTCCCCCAGGGCTGCTGTGTGAGTTAGTTTAGAAAGGTAATCAGTCATAATTCACTGGCTTCTTAATCCATAATCTAACTTGATTCAGTATACTACCAGTGATTTTCAGTGTGAGAGATTGCTTGTTTTCATGCAATCTCTTTCTGTTTGAAAGCCACAGGCCACCAACATAGGAAGAGGCCTTCAATGGGCTACAATTGCCTTTCTGGGCTTGTTACCAATAAAAGGTCTGAGTAGCAGATATAAGCGGAAGAATGAGGCATGAGCACTAAGCAAAAATATTCCATATACTTCTCTGAATTTTGAACTTTGAATGTGACTACATAGCAAGACACCCTTATTGCTCATATGTACTGAAGGGTGAAAAGTACAACACTGAAGCTACTTTTTGTGAGACTTTTTACAGAACAGTGCTTTAATTGTAATTTCTGTAAGGTATTGGTTAAGAAAGTGCTTTAATACTGAATGATTTGACTTAAAAATAGTGCTTAAGTACTTCACTAAACCAGGGTTTAAAATAATTAAAACAATTACTTGAAATGTCATCCAAATTATACAAAAATTGTTTGTCACCTTTTGCAAATTCCATGAGTTTCACTATAAATCTTGTTCATTATGAACAAGATACCATAATATCTCCTGCTCATATGTAAGATTTTATCTCACAGAGAAAATCTCCTGATTCAGAAGTGCCTTAATACTGGTGTGAACGAATCAGAGCCCAATATCCCATGCATGGGTTTCTCTCTGACTATCTGATTCCCAGTAGAGAGGCTGCCTCGTGGTCATACCAAGGACTTCACTACAAATTTCTTGCAGCTTTTTTGTCTCTTTTCACTTTTCCTGACAGCAAGTAGCTTTAGCACAGTGTTAGGAAAGTTAACAAGTAGTGACAGTGCTCATAGACTTCTCTAGAAACATGATGTGGCAGCACAAGACAGCTTGATGGTGACGACACCAGAAACTTGCTTCAGGGCCACTCTTCACTGTTTCCTCAAGAAGCAGCATTCCTACACAAATGTTATTCAAGGGCATTGCAGGAGGGTCAGCAACAGAGGGCTTGCAGGAATAATTAAGAGGATAGGTACAGCACAAAGCTTATCACTAGCTCATGGTGCCATTCAACGAGAAAGATCTGCTAATGCAGGAAAAACTGGATCAGGGTTTTGCCAGATATCTCCATCTCTTTTAGAGGCTGCAATGGGATCACACATCAAAAGATCCATTTTGACAGTCCATATTGAAGTATTGCCTTGTATTATGCCGGATTATTCCTTGAAGCACAAAGTTATTAGCATTTCTAGCAGCTGAATGTCAGACTTAGACTCACAGAGTGAGATCATACCATGTAGAAGGGAAACTTTCGATTTAGTGTCTGATTTTTTCCATTTGAAGGATACAGCAATAACAGAATCATAGAATATCCTAAATTGGAAGGGACCCACAGAGATCATTGAGTCCAGCTCCTGGCCGTGCATAGGACAGCCCCAAGAATCACACCATGTGCCTGAGAGCGTTGTCCAAACCCCTCCAGAGCTCTGTCAGCTCTTTGTGCTGTGACCACTTTTTTGGACAGCCTATTTGTGAAGGACTAGGTCAGCTCTGACTGTTTAACTTAAATAAAGTTTGCTTTTCTCTCTGCTCTACTTTGCTCATCTCAGCCATAACCCAGTCTCATTCAAGCCCAGCTGTGCTTAGCTCTGTCTCAAAGAGGAGTGCAGCAAATCCACAGGCTCCTTTCCCAGGCAGCAGACCTGCCAGTCAGAGAGGGTTGCGATGTCATCAGTGAGCTGAAGGCACATCACAGGAGGTGATGCTGGAACGCTTACCCTCCATCAGGGTAACAGTGCATTTGATGGCTGGATCTAACGTATCAAATCCTGCTCACAGAAAATTGAGAGCAGGCTTCGTGGCTTTTTTAAAAAAAAATATTTTATTTCATTGAAACAGATGAGAGGAAGGAAGTGCTGTGTGCAGACAGAAGTTTCCATTCGTCTCAGTTCTGCCAGCAAGTTTCTAGGTAGCTCTTGACCTTTACCTTAACCTCCTTAAGTTTGATTTCCCATTTTGAAAAATTAAATACAGAGTCACTGGAGATCATAAGATAGGATATATTTTTGCAAGTTTAATTGCAGTTTGATTCCCTGTTTACTACCTGTATCTTGTGAGATTTTAGAGAAATTATGGGTTGCCTCTGTTCCTCAGTTTTCTGTCTGTGATACAAACCCAGAAACACTTTTTATCCGTCTTTCTTGTTTTTGACAAATAAATATATATGTTGTTTTGTATTTTAAAGTGATTTACTCTCTAGATGTCTGACTAAGGTCCTTTAATTTTATTAGCAGGTACAATAAATAGTTCTGAGCTTTCTCCTTGAAGCACTCTGAGGTCAGTGGAAATGTGCACCATTATAAGTATGTTATGTTAGTTAATGCAAGAGATAGAATTAAATGAAAGCAACTTGATTTTATAAAAATTATGAAAGGTTCTGCAAGCAGACAGTAGAAAGCTGTAAGGTTCAGGATACCATGCAGCGTGAGGGAAGGATTGATCTTACCCACAATAGCTTTGTACAGCTTCTACTGGTCATTGTACACAGAACTGACTCCAGTAAACATTTAAACATGTGCTTAACGTGATAGACATGAACGGCTCTTTTACTTCCATTTTAATGCACATTTAAGCTTAGGCATGGCTGTTTGTGGGGTGGGGATTTAGTGTGGGATCCCCTGATTCTTTGCACACATGATTTCATTAGGTGTTGTCTCTCTCTGTAGCACTGCCTTAGGGCATGAGCCAAGCCTAGCTGAAGTCAGGGGAATTTCTATAGATTTTGATGGCAGTTGGACTGGACCCTTTATAGGAAATAAAAACAGATTTTGTGGAACATAAAAGCAAAAAAAAGTCCTCCTGAATTTGTGGGGATAAAATAGTCATTTCCTGTTTTAGGATTGGAGACTTTATAAATCAAGCTTCTAACCAGAGAAAAATTTTACCAGCTGTACACTGAGCTGCTGAAAATAAAGAGGAAGTGTAACACAGACTTAGCAAACCCTTAGTTTTAAGTGAGCAGAAGGAATTGCTTGGCTATGCATAACAGTTCAGCAGGAGGTAATGATCATGTTTATTTGGGTTCACAGGTTCTTTTGTTGTTTTATGCTTTCATGGTACCTGGTTTAAATAAAAAAAAAAACAAACCCTAGAAAGTATATATTTACAAATGCCAGCTTATCTGTGGTTGCATGCCATAGCTGTCATCTCACATCAGGTGAGATGGCTTTCAGTTGCCATGCCAAGCAATCCTAGCTTAACTTGTATCATAGCTCCTGTTTGTGCTGTTGGCATTGGCTCATAATAGAGTTACAGGATTAAAAACTTGTCATTCCTAAAAGCCTTCTTGGTAATGAGCAGAGTATGAGATGTGCATTCGAATCCTGTTTGATTGCATTGTTACTCTCCTTCTTTTGGTGGCCACATTAATGACAGGTTGTCAGGTGCATTTTGTAATTCCAGTGCTGGCTTTGCGTGCTGCCCTCTGCTTCCAGCTGAATCATTCCCAAACAGCAATCCCTGGTGCTTGCACTCAGTGAGTTAACAAACAGAAATGATGGAAAGAAGGAGAAAAGAGATGATAAAAAAGAGAGGGGGAAAAAACATAGTGGCTGGTCAAATAAGCACATGCAATATGCCAGTGTTGGATGACTTCAGTAAGGTCAGGTAAGAGTAGTCAGCTGTATAATAGGATACAAAGAGGAACCTAGAGACCATAAAAGATAAAAGAACATTGGAAGTGAAAGCATAAAATGTGATAAAAATCAATCAAGACAAATGTGGCATTGTCATGTTGGGGTGTCACTGTGTTCTGAGTGCTGCTGCCTACTGCATGCTGCTGACTCAAAGTCCCCAACAGACCTGGGAAGTAAGATGGGAAGGACCCTGATTCTCACTGCTACCATTTCCCCAGTTTTCTGGAGATAGCTGCAAAGGCTGCTGCTCATCATACACCCAGAAGGTTAGTTACTCTCTGGGGCTTAAGGGAAGATCCAAAGGAAATACAAAGGGCTGAAGATATTTAATAGTGCCTTGCATCAGATGATGCAAGGTTTGGAGGGCAGTTTGCAACAGCTAGAAAGGGGCCTGGTTAATTGTTGGCTGTTTAATACCCGCTGAAAATCGGGAAGCTCTATCACTTCCTTCCATCTGGGAAACTGAATCAGAGTTGCAACTCTTACCCCGGGGCCACAAGGGCAGAAATGGATTCTCTGGCTTCTATTAAGATGCAAATTGAGATCTTTTCCACTTTAGAGAAGTGATGGTATCTCTTTGTAGAAGGAATTCTTTGGTATCTAGTAAGTCTCTTTCAATCCTTTTCTCCTCTCTTGCAACATATTTTTATAACTCTTACAGGAATTTAATATCTTATAGATCCCTATCCTTCTAAACAGGGATTCAGAAGTTTTGGGAGCAGACTGCCTGACAGAGGCAGTAAGGCACAGTGTGACTGAACAAAGCCTTGTCTCAGCAAACCGGTATGCAAGCACAGAAAGCAGAAGATTCATTGAGATGTGTAATAGGGAAACCCTCGGTGTGTTTCACTTTTGGTACTTGAACCTACTGCAAATAGGGCCCTTGACTGATGTCATTTTGTTTTCGGTCCTCAGTGGTGAAATGGCAAATGGCTGTGATCTTCAGTGAGACCAACCTGGCCAAACTGATACCACATAAAGTGGTACAAAAGGCTCTGCATCACAAACCACACAAAACAGATGCTCTCTGCTTTCCCCCATCCAAATATGCTTCACCCAGCCACCCCTAAAAAGACAACACAAACCAAGACTCTTATCCTACCCAAAAGAGATCCCATCCTCTTCCCTTGCCAACTTTTTTTCAGACAGAAAAGTGTTACAATCTTAGCAGGTTGTTAGATGAGGTTATGCTATTTCTGTCTCATGGAAGAGGTAGCCTATGGAAAAACCTACAGGAAAGCCATATCCTGAAAGCAGCATGAGCTTCTTTGCTATATCTAGGAGGCTACCTTACAAAATAACTCAGTAATCTCAATTAAAGAATGTATTTTAATGCAAAGAAAAATCATCTTTCTAGTAGCAAAATTTGGAGCCTTTTTAATGTCTTTGTTCCACTCTGCAGTTGCTCCATATATTCCACAAGGCTTCTGGAGCCAATAGGCTGTGTGACATTCACACAATAAGGTTGTCAAACCACTTTTATTTCACACATGTCAATTAGCTGCTGGGATTAACTACACACTAGGGAGAAGCAGCAAGGACTAAGCTAACATCCCTCTTGGGACAAGAGAAGAGAGAGGAGAGGAGAGGACAATTAAGAGATGTACTTAGGAGAGAGCTGGGGAAAATGAGAAAAAAGAGAGCTTGAGGGACACATATTGGGCTGCCTGGGGAATTATGCTTCTATGAGAGATACATTAAAAGGCTAAAACAAAGTAAAACCTGACAGGAGTGTTTTAACCTCTTGAGGCCTTCAAGAGGAGAGCTCAGCAGGTGGTTTGGAAAGCTGGAGGCAATTTTTTAGGGTTTTGTGCAACCTAAAGATCGGCAATGCAGTGTCTTGATAAAAAGAAATCCCAGCAGATTTTACTGGAATCCAAAGGCGAAAGCTGAGACCATGTCTCTCTGAACTGCTGGATTCATCATCCTGTTATGTCCTCTTCACCATCTGAAGTGCAGGAGCTTATTTGTCATTTCATCTGCTGCTTGAAGGGCTTGAACATAGCAAGGAAATCCCTGGAACTAAACTAATAAAAAGTTGGAAATAAACCCCCTATGTATTTGTTTTATTAAGCATGTGAGAATTCCTGGATTGGTCTTCACTGGAGATCAATCATTTGATAAAGTGTAGTGCCACACTTAGTTACACATTGTGACAAGAACTGGGGATTTTCTAGACTGGACCCAAGCAGATTCCATCAGGATTCAACAATCTGGCTCTGAGCATGACTGTCTCCTGATGTTTTGCAGACAGAGGCAAGAAACAGCTTAACAGATGATCAGGGAATAACTTGAAAACAGAAAGTTTCTTCTGGTTAGCTCGAGAGCCATTGATTGGCTTCTGTCCTGAGGCATTACAGTTTATATCCCTAATATATTTTTATATTGCCTAATAAAACTGTTGGCTGTTGCCATTACATGGGTAATGGACATTTATATAAAACTCTTTATGAGCTGTAGATGGGGATCATCCTCTTCACCACACACATGAAGCCACCTCTGGAGTACAATGCAATTGGTGTTTAATAGCGTTGGTTCTATAGATAAACTGCAGTTATATCAAAGAGGAAGAATGACTCCTCATCAAGTTAAGCATGCCTAAGAAATTTAGAAAACCAGAGTTTGCTTCTCCTAAAGAAATTAGACTAAAACAGAGCCTTTCTGTGCTTCCTGGAAATCAGTAAATCCAAGGAGTCTGGATTTCTGTTGTATGTTTCCTTTAGAAAGCTAGAAAAACATAGCATTTCAAGTATAGCATGGAAGTTCCTTTCCAAGTGTCATCTGCTGCAGTTTGAGAGGGATGGGAGATTCCAGCATCCTCTGAATTAATCCAAAAATGTTTCTACGGTGTGATTTGATGTAGAAAAAAATGCCTGCTTCAACACTTCTGCATTTTTAGTCATTTGTTATATTGTGCTCCTCATCACTTGAAATAATTTAAATAATTTTCTGTGGTTTTCTTTTAATTTGGCTTTTGTAGATCACATTAAAGTATTCCTTTAGGAGTGAAAAAAAGTCATCATTGAAACTAAAAGTGATCAGGGATTGCCATTTCCTTTTCCAGAACCACAGTTCAAAAGACAGAGTGAAGTATAGCTACAGAAGCTATGAAATCCTTGCTCTTAGTAAGGAAAGGACTACCTGAAAGAGATGCAAACAACAAAAGTATATTTAAAAAAATCAATTCAAGCAATATTTTTGAAGAATCAACATAGCATTCAATATTGCGAGAAAATAACAATTTCTAGCTTGCTTGATTTACACAGTATATAACATTTGATGCAAAAATCTGTTTCAAAAATAAAGTATTTTTTCCTGTCATTGCTTTTGTACATCTAATAGTATACAGCACTCATGTTAAGATTTCTATCTTCAAAAGATGGGAGTCAGTTATAATCTCTCAAGGATAAATATTCCCTTTCTGTGTCGTTTGAGAAACTGAGAACAGAGCTTAAGTGCATTGTTGAGGGTTTCCTCTACCTGACCTGGCATTAGAACAGGAGAGTCCTTGTCTCAGGGGTTTTCCATCTAGAACAGTGGAGGGGAGTTATGCCCATACCATTAATTTCCCTGTCTTTCTTAAATACATGCCATCATTATAACATACCTTACCCATTTGAGTTAATCGGATATAAAACATTAACTTTTGCAAAGGTATTAGAGCTTCACCAAAGAGCACTCAGAGATATTACAAGGTAACATCAAAATTAACGTGGAAGCAATTTAGTCCTTCAGTTTAAATGCCTTCAGCAAAGGATTAAGACTTTCCCATCACCACTCAAGCACTTCCTTACAGAGTCCTTGCTTATCATGCTCCCCTCATGTACTGTGCTAGTTACTTTTTTAACATAAAAGTGATGCTGGGAGTCTTTCCTTTCATTCCTGATAGCTTCATCATTCAATTTTAAAAAGCAAGTGACTTTTTATTAATGTGTGGCTTAAGCTTTTCTCTAGAAATTACCTATAGTGTCCAGATGACTTAATGTCTTTGAAGCTTCACCCCGTTGAGGAGAAAGACTGAGAATAAATGCTGAATATGAGAAGGATTATTGGATGGGGAAGGCAGCAGGTATTAGTATGTCCATTCTTCTCTGAGACCTTTTGGTTAGATTAGCATAGCCAGTGAGAGAGAGTAGACTGGGAGCACTGAGATGGCAAGTGTATCAGGGAAGGCTATATTGGGATTGGGAGAAAGAACAGGGAAGGTGCAGTCAGGAATATAGTCCTACACTGCACAGGAGAGGATATGGAATGATGTCATGGCAGGCAGAGAATAGAAGAGAGAATTGGTTCCCAAAGGCTGGAGTCACCTCAAGGACAAAGAACTTGTATAGGAGAGGAGATGAGTTTTAGTCAGGGCTTGGACAGGCATGTTGATTGGGAAGAGCTCCATCACCTCACTGTTTGAACTGGACATCACCTACATCTACAAGTATTTATTGAAATCTGTGCACCTTCATTTTGATCTGAATTTTATCCCTCACATCTCTGACCACAGAGCAGGTGGACTGGTTTGTTAAATTTAGAGTGAGGGTCTTCTCACTTTCCAAAGGGGACATTCATTTGCTGGGGGTCAAAGCTGGTGGCTCTGTGATGAGGTAGATATACATTTCTGAACTTCATATTGTCTTGTCTGCAAAGACAGTGACAAAAGTGGCTCCATGATGTGGTTCTTGCAGTTCTCCGTGGTTCAGAAGATAACCATAGTGTCTGGGAAGGGACTTGGAGTTTGGGATTTTTCTTACAGAATTGCAAGAAGTGGGGGCACAGATCTAGAGAGAGAACTTGTGTCAGCGCTAAGTGTGTTTGCGCTGTCCTTTCTCCCAAAATTCTGCCCATTAAAAAAAAGAAAAATAAAACAAATTGAGTATAACAGCTTGAATCTGCTTTCTATGGTGGTGTTCTCTAGTGTTGAGGCTGGTAGGCAGCCCTGTCTAAGAGTTTATTTAGGCTTAAGAGGCACTTGGAGATTGTCAGGGCACAAAGCTGGGGAGGCCTCCAAGGAACAAGATAAGCTTGATGTAGTTTGGGCTGCTACCAAGGGGATGTCTGATTTTTCTCTTGGGCTGTGCTTGTAAAGATTGTTTGAGCTAGAGTGGCAGGGAAAAATGTGTATGGATACTTATTTCCCATTTCTCCCTCTCCAGGTACTTTTCCAAGCTGCACAAAGGTATCTCTCACAAAGCTGGATGATCTGCAGTGGTGCTGACATCGATGTGTGGTACTCATGTTTCCCCACAGCATCAGCAGCCTTTGGTCTGGCATTGGGCTTCAGTGCAGAGCGTGTGGCATCCTTCCCTCAACACTGGCTGGTGAGATCAGCTGGAGGAGTACTACTCTGTCATGCTGGGCTGGCTCCAGACTATTACACATTTTTCTTTCTAAACCTTATAAAACTGGGAGGCTGCCACCAAGCTGTCTATTGGCCTTTGATCCGTGCTAACATCTAATCCATGGCTGGAAGAAGGTACTTGGCCTGGGATGAGTTGTGTCAGGGACTCTCTGACAAGTTAGCAGTCTAGAGGACTGATTTCCAGTGCTTGAGAACATTCCTGGCGCTATTTGTAAGCAGAAGTGTATATAAGCTTACAAGCATATGTGTAAGCATACTCTCTAGCTACTGTTTTCCCACAAACCCTGTCATTTTTCAATGATCCTTCATTTATTCAATCCAGATAGGAGCTGGTTCCTTTGATTTACATTTTTTACACTCTTTCGTGCTCCTGCATATTTTAAATCTGCAGAGAGTGTTTGTGAGCTTCCAGTCTGATTGCCCACGTAACGCTGCATTTCCCCATCAGTCGACAAAAGTGATAGTTAAATGGTTAAGGCGTTCCCTTTATAAGCAAACAACCTGTTCTTTTGGCGCTTTTTGGTGTACTTGGAAATGTTCACTGAGAGATTTAAATTAGCAGGATATCACTTTGCATGCATCTACAGCAGCTTTTAGTCTGCTTTCATTTTGAGACAGGGCTTCTGTGCTCATATTCTCTGTGCATCTATCTGTCACTCTCCTCCCCTGGGTTTTTGTGGCTTGCGCAATTTCAATCACATTTAGCAGTGGTCCCAAGGAGATTATTTTTTGACAAGTTCTAATATAACAGAGGGTGGATTGATGAGAGAGATTCTGTTAATATCCCTGGGATGAGGGCCACAACATGAACTCAGGTGTTATTAAGGCACCAAGAATACACCTGCAAGGCATGGATCCATAGGAGAACAGGCTTCCTCAGTTTCACTGCCTGCAGATATTGCATGTTTTGTCCATATTTACCAATCTGACCGTAATATAAATCTCCTGGATTTTTTCCTGATTTGTTTTTAATTTCATTCTCAATGGGGTCCTGAATAGGTGTGATTTCTCCTTTTTCTGCTCTTATGTAAATCTGAACAAAGTTCCTGAATAGGATTCCAACAGGCATTTTTCTTTGAAAAATTACCGTGATATGAATACAAAAGTGATATCACTAGGCCAGGAAAGCTCAAAACTTTGTTTTTCATGCAAATGAGTAAGAATCTTTCAGCAATTTTCAGCTTGAATGTCTACTCTGTTTATGGATCACAGCAGAAGGAAAAGAAGGAAGTCATAAAAATATTTTTGGTGTTGAATTAGAAATGGAAAAGATGTTCCAGAAATCACCTCTGCATCACTCAGTCTCTGGTGCTGGCACACTGTGCCTCAGGACTTGCTGCTGGGTTTTTGAACAAAATCTGTAAGCTGGAAAAATAAACCAGTTTGTGGCTCCGATTTTGTGATGTCTATGCACTGAACTGGATCCTATCAAGTTGGAACAGCCTTCTTCTGTAGCAAGTGGCAGAATATGAAGCAGCTGGTAGGAAAAAAAAAAAGGCATTAAAAAAAATTAGAAAAATCCCATGCAAACACTAGAGAATCATCTCCACAGGCTTCCCGCTTGCCCAGTATGCCTTCTGAGTGCCAAGACCAAGGAAAATCACACCACTTTATTAAGGTAAACTGCTTTCCAAAGGCAAGCCTGGCATCTCTAGGCTCTGTCTGAGAGAGCATGTTGCAGCCTTAACATCATGAAGATGCACAGATGATGGCAGGTGGGTTTGGGTTTTTTTCTTAATGAGAAGTACTACCAGATTGATAAATGAGGAGTACTACCAGATTGATAGCAGAGAGTTTACTGTCCTCAGTGCTACTCTTGATGACAAGTGGCCTCCTTTTAGATTAACCCTACTGAGATCACCCTGCTGTTAGATTGTCAAGAGTCTTAGCACGGAGGAAAACCTTGTTCCATAGATTTCCTTCTTCTTGTGTATGTGTGACTGACACTGTGAAAATTCACCCAAATAAATCTTCAAGATGTTCACCACGGGTTTCACAGCTGGCACACAGAGTAGCACTTGCAGGCTTTCAAGAGCTATTTCACCCATTTTGGGGCTAAAAAGAAAATGAGGATTCATGTGGCAGGAGCAAAGAGGGAGGGCTGCCTGGCAAGCAGTATTGCTCTGGAAGGTGCAGGCAATTGCTGTAAATCAGTGAATCCAGAGGAGGAACACTCTGTTTACAAACTGGATCTGGAAGCATATGCTTGCTGTCAGACAGAGACAGGCTGAACTCAAACCAGGTCAGAAGAGAATCAGAGAGCGGTTTGATTTGGTTTGGAAGGGATGTGAAAGATTGTCTAATTTCATCCCCCTGCCATGGTCAGGGACACCTTCCAATAGACCAGGTGGCTGAGGGCCCCATCCAGCCNATCTGGAAGCCTATGCTTGCTGTCAGACAGGAGACAGGCTGAACTCAAACCAGGTCAGAAGAGAATCAGAGAGCGGTTTGATTTGGTTTGGAAGGGATGTGAAAGATTGTCTAATTTCATCCCCCTGCCATGGTCAGGGACACCTTCCAATAGACCAGGTGGCTGAGGGCCCCATCCAGCCTAGAACTGTCCACTTCCAGGGGTGTGGCATCCATAGGGTCTCTGGGCAACCTGTGCCAATGCCTCATCACCCTCATGGTAAATAATTTCTTCCTAACATGTAATCTAAAGCTACTCTCTTTCAGTTTAAAACCATTTCCCCTTGTCCTGCTCTTGCTCTTGTAGAGTCTCTGTCTTGTAGGCTCCCTTCAGGTGCTGAAAGGTTGCAGATAGGACACTTTTCCAGGCTAAACAAGCCTAATTCTTGCAACCTTTCCACCTAGAACTCAGGTTGAATTTTTTGCCTTTTATTCTAGTGGAAGTATCTGGAATGGGAAATGACCAAAGTTCATCATCTGGTCTGTGCTGGGATCAGGATTGTTTGGGAAAAACTAATTTTCACAGGTGCTGTCTCTAAGGGCACTGAACTGGTTTGCAGGTGCCAAAAAGCACAAGTGTTGCTGACTTCAAAAGGCATTCGGAAGGTAGAGTCAGATGGGAGTGTTAACCCTTGGTTAGCTAAGTGGGTGGGCTATATCACCGCTCTGTGGAGTCTGTCATATTTGATGACTTGCTTCCGCTGCTTTGTGTAAGCAGTGGTACAAGGTCTGGTAAAACATCAGCTCTGAAAGATGCTCCTTTTAGGAGAGGCATCATGTCTGGTTAAAAAGGATGCCTGTGTGCTGTGTTTGAGAAAGGTTTGTGCTGCTGGTATGCAATGGTAATTGCAGTAGAGTTCCAAAGGACAAGTTTCTCCACATAAAATAAAGGCTGAGAAAGTAAAGTTCAGGTTTTGGGACATGCCTTGTCAACAAATGCTACTCCAGGCACCAGAAACAGATCCTGGTCATGATTGCCAATACAGTATGAGTGTGGGATGAAAGAAATAGCTTTCTGTTTGATATCACTGCAGCATGCTGGTAAATACATCCTCAGTTTCTGGGAATCAGTAGCTAATCATGCTGGAAAAGCGTGATTCTTGAAGAGTGTAAATATCTTTAAACAGCAATTAAAAATAATTATAACTCAAAAGCTATCATGTATTTGAGAATAGGAGTGAACCTAGCTGGACGAGTACATGCTGCAAATTGAGGAAAAAAATGTGGTTTACTTTTTGTGATCATTTTTCTAGTACCAGTTCTGTTCATGGGTATGGATTGCCTCTTAAATGCCTGCCTGTTGATCATGTTTAAGTGACCCATGCCAGCTGAAAAGATCTCAGACTATCCCTGTCCTTTGCAGAGTGGTGGGAAGCACAGCCTGTTTTCTGGGATTCATGCTTGTATTCTGGATAGGAGCCCCTCCAGCAGATTTTAACTATATCAGTGCTTTTGAGGAAAGTTTTCTGGAAAAGTGTGGGGGTTTTGCCTGTCAGATTTACTGAATTATTTTTTTCAAGAGTGAGGCAGGCTTGAAATTAAAGCAACAAGCAATGAGTTAGCAAGATTACCTGCTTAATTATAAAATTAGTTACAGAAGGAAGAAACTCATGGAAGTTAACCTTTGATTTTACTTAAATGTGTTCTTGTCCTTAGCTCTTGCAGTGCCTCAGTGAGACACTAAAATAGGAAGCTGCAACATTGTTGAATTGTGCCCACCACTATGCTGGCTCGGTTCAGGAGACATAAAGCTTCACTTTCCTGCTTCTCTGATTAAAGATAGTTTTTCTTTGATTTTGTTACATGTCTAACTCCTAACTTTTCCTGGTTATTTTAAATAGGAATATAATGTTAAAACTTGTGCCAAATATGATTATGATGACTCACAGTCTATAGGACTGTGTTTCCCTGCTGTACGCAGTTTTCTTGTAATTGAATTACAAAATACAAATATAGCAAACTGGACTTCCTCTCTGCTCTCAAGGTGTTTCTCCAAATTTACTTCTTGGTTCTATTACACAGTTGCACAAATTTTTGCCATACTTTATAAACCCCACAAGAGTTTCATCTTACAAAGAATTTGGCCTCAAAAATCCTGCCTTTACACTGGGTATTTTTTATATCTCCAGGCTGTGGTGTGCTGCCTTTCCTCCTACTGACAGAGTTCTTGTGGAATCATCCCATCAACTACTTCAGGGAGCCAGGTTTCTTTGCTGGTGCAGCACCTGGCATTGTGAAACCGCATCCTTACATGTTATAAATGGCCATTTCTAGTTGGTTTTTTTGAGAATCACCTGAGAAAATGATGGACTAGATTAAAAATGTGTATGTAACTGCAGAGCTAATTTGGAATGCATGTAAGTATATAAACTACAAATGCAGGTACATAAACTCTGAAAGTGTCTCACATTCTCCTTAAAGTTTGTTTGCACAGCTGGTTTATTTTGGGGGTTACATGGGTCTGTATGCGTCATACAGTCCCATTCACAAAAAGTAAGGAGGATTCAAGTCCTGTAGAGAGCTATGAAAAATTTTGTCTTATTTTTGAAAAAGTTCTGAAGAGGGCCGCTGTCATGCTGCTTGTCACAAATTGTGAAAGTGATTGTAAATTTGAGATCCTTTTGCAGCCCTTTTTTTCTACAATTTCTATTATCCCCTTCAGGTAAATTCTCAATTTCACCTTGGTTTTACTTTGAAAAAACACATCCTGAGTTAATAAAACAGATGACAAATAAAGCCTTTTGAGTAATTTTTATAAGTTACCCCCTCTCTCCGACAATCACTTTCTGCCAGGTTTGGGTTTTGCCATCACAGCAATATCATCTCAGTGACACACAAAAAATTGGCTCCCACGTCATCAACAGATGCCCTAAAAATACTTCTGAAGCCCAGACTGTGGATATATGATGCTGGCTCTGCTTTTGTGCCTCCTTCCGTTCAGTCTGTGAGGTTCATTGTTATGACACCTGTGGCCCTAACCTCTGTCTGTCTGTCTGTCTGTCTATAAAAGCCACTGGGTAGTTTGGCATGGCTGTTGAGTACTGAGTGAGCAAAAGTTAAATTGATTTATCAACATGCAGTGAAAATGTCTGTGACTGGTTAGGCAGCTTGGATCAAGGCAGTTCTGACAGCAGGCAAAGGAAGACCAAGTTTTTCCAAAAGATTGGGAAGAGATATGGACTTAAACATGGCTGTGAAAATAATCACACCTGGGTAGCAGGACCAAAAAGCAAGAAGAAGGTGTGAGAAATGTAAGATGGTGGGTCCAAAAAGGCTGAGAAAGACTGGAAGCAACAGAAAAATGTCCAAGGATAGAACTGTGCTGATGAAAGGTACCTCCATTGAAAAAAGCTCACCTGGCTGATTTTGCTATTCCAGTGGGTTTTTAGAAAGCTTTGACCAGACTTTGTGTTTTCAATGTGGCTACAACTGTGCTGATCCTACATGCCCTAAAGTCAGATTTGCAGCTTAGAGCTGAGTCATTCCTTGCACTGGAGAAACATCACTGAGGTACAACATAATAGTCTAAAGTCAAGAAAGTCCCCAGGCTTGTCCCTCAGCCTTGGGCTCATTGCAGCAGAGGAGCTTAAAACAGAGCATCTGATGCATGAGGGAGTACCTATAATGAAGGCACCTTGTGCTTCTCCAGGAGGTATGATTAATCTTGTGCCTTGCTGGATGTGTGCTCCAGGATGAACCCAAGGCCATGAAGCTGCCATAAAAAATAATTTACATTTTGTGTTGCTCTCTTTTACATTGGAAAGGCTGCATGACTTGAGTGACACAATGCAACTCATCATTCATTGGAAGATGAATTCCTATAGATGTGATACCCACATACACATGCAGAAATGTAAAAAAGAACAGGAGACTTTTCAACACCACATTGGCCCTTAGTAAAGCCTTAGTTATGAGCAGCTGAATACAGGAAACTGAAGGCAAAGTAGGGCCATTAAATCACTACCTGCACATAACAGGGTATTTAATTTCATTCAGTTACCATGCACAAAGCCCAAAACGTGTGTTTTTCTGATGCACAAATTCAGGAAAGGTGTAGAGACCTGCTCCAAAGACCCTAAAATGGTGGGGAGTTCACCACATCCTGTAGTAGTTTGTTCAGGATACTTTCAGTGCTTTAAAAATGTGTGCTTAATTGTATTTTCCTTTTGTATTTTTGTTCTTTCACTTCATAGGTTCGTATTTTGCTTACTTCTGGTAGGATGATGAGGTTTCTATAGTTCATTTTTGGGATGTTTAATGGCAAGCTTCACAAATAAAGGAACAAATTATTGTGTCCTAATGAAAGAAATGACTTGAGGAATATAATGACTAGAGAGTCTTTGTTCTTTTTCTAATCCTTGGAGTTACTACAGCATTGTGCCACCATGGTGGACCCTCTTCCCATGTAGGAGGAAGGAGTCTGGCCTTATTGAGACCCAGAAGGTACACCATGGCCACCCACCAGGGACCTGGCAGAGGTCACTGCTCACACAGCTGCACAGTGGACTGGTCCCGTCCATGCTTTGCATACTGGAAGCAGTATAGTCACGGCAGCTTTGGACCCAAGTGCTGCTTAGTGCAGAGCAGATCTTCTGGCTGAATGGCTATATTGATGTGTCTGAGCTACTTCTGCATCTAGAAGAGGCTCAGATGGCATTTCCACCCAACCTAGCACTGTCCCATGGCAAAACATGGGAGTGGATGAGTGGGCCTGGTTCACGAGCAGCATATGTGCTGGAAATCCACACCAGCTGCTCCTTTGGAAGGCCTCCTGGGCACGCTGAAAACCAACATAAAAGCGCTCACCACAAACTGTGCAGAACTTTTTAGGTTTTCTGCTGTGCTCTGGTGGGCCATGAAACAGTTAACAGTGTTAGAATATGAGCATCTGAGTTAGCATCTTGGATGTGAGGAGTGCAGCAGTTTATATTTCTTGGAGAGATTGTTTCAGGCTGCTCTGCTGTTCCAAGCCCACGCCGTTGCTCTAGTGAAGCTCAGCTTGCATTTTCTTCACAGTTGTGACAGCCAGAGATGACTAAAAATACAGAGTGCTGAAATTCCTCAGAACAATTGTGAATTCTGTCTTCCCTTTCTTCCCAAATATTCCTTCTACTTCCTGGGCGAAAAGTTGGGTTTGAGTGGGGAGAGGGTTAATTTTGTTACCTTTGTGTTTTTAAAGGTTACTTTTACTTTAAGGCCCTACGGGAAGGAAATAAGTGTCCTGATAGATGCACCATCTATAAATATACAGTGAGCATGAAACACAAACAGTTTTGGAGATTTAATCCATGTTTCTAAAGATTGGCCCTTGAATTAATATGTTGTGTTGGCATGTAGTATAATATATATATATATATA
>VWYP01021209.1:59935-73625 GCA_013400435.1 Pycnonotus jocosus | reverse complement strand
TTTTTTTTTTTTCCCTCCTCCTGGGAACCATACTGCCATAAGCTACAAGCTTTGATTCCCTGTTAAGAGTGACATATGGTTCCTCGCTTTAAGGAATTTGATAAGCATACCGCTTGATCTTTCATGTTTAGTAGGAATTCAAGAAACAGAAGAGATGCCAGGATGCTGGTTGGTAGCAGAGGATCTCTGACTGGATCATTCCTGCCAGTTTATTATCTGTGCTGTGCTGTAAATTGTTCCTAAGGCAAAAATAGAAGAGCAATAGAGGTGCAAAGTAACTGAAGGGGACTGTCCAGACATTTAGAGGGAGGATGGGTAAAGTGAATTCCCACAGGGTTTAGTCCAAGCACACTGAAGTTCACGCTCTGTCATGATTCCTTAACATTAATGCTCTAACTGCTTTTGTGGCAATTGTTACTTTGTACATTTCTAAGCCATAAAAAGGGATGCACTTAAAAAAACGGCCACCCTCAAGCAAAAAAATGAACACTTGTTTGCATTTAATAATCACTAAAACTTGAAATTCTAAATTGGATTAATTGTGTCTATTATAAATTGATGGGGGAATAGCTATGCATTAGCCCTGAATTCTGATTACCTGAGAGGTTCCACATGGAGTATAATTAAGAGCAACTTCATAGTAGTGGTAGGTGTATGATTGAATAATACATGCATCCCCTGCTGATGAAATTCAAGGCAAAGTGTTCATGGAGAAGGAGAGCTTTTTTTTTTTTCCTTCTTATTCCTGGGCTTAAAATGCTGAAGGATTATTGCAATTGCAGCCCATGCTTATGCTATTAAGCAGAGATATGCTAAAGCTCTTGATAAAAACACTTTCAACCTTAAGTGGGGTTGGCAAAAGAATCCCAATTTTGCAGCTCAGCCCTTGTTCTGTAAAGCATTGTGTTCCTAGGTGCCTGTGGTGGCTGGTTTAATTAGGAACATAGATCAGAACTTGAAAGAGGCACATTTTCCAATAATACAAATGACACCACTTTGTTGACAGCTCATTGCATAATACATATGTCCACTAGATGGCTGTAATTGGCGTGGTCATTTATTAATTATAAAGTAAATTACACGTTCCTAGATTTGAAGCCTTGTTTACTCCTGTTCTATCTCCTTGTGCTTTCTCAGTCTCTAAAGATACCTTCTCAATGCATTAAACTCTATCAGCTTGCAGCCATGTACCCGACTGAAGCTGAATATTTCTAGCCCCTTGGGTGCTGCAGTGTGACCCCTTGTAAGAGAGTGCACGGGGTTTCACAGCACCATAGCCACAGACAGAGGTGCTCTAAGCCCTCCATCTCTCCCATGAAGGAGGCAGCACAGCCACACCTCTGTTCCACCTCAAGTGGCCAAACAGTCTCTGTTTTTGTGAAGTTGCTCCTGCTTGCTGACTTGAAGGGATTCAGAAATAGCAGCCTGAAGTGAACCTGGAGAGGTGAAAAGTGAACCATGAGAAAGGGACAGAGGTGTGTGGTGACACATGGAGGCTGTGTTGGGTGCACCACTAACACAGGGCTCCCCGTTCCCCAGTGCCTTGCTCTGAGCAGTGGTTCTGGCTTTTCCTTTTCTGATGTTCTGTCCATAGATGTTTAATTTTGCCATTATGCATTTGTCATGCTTGTTGGCACAGGAGCAAGACATTCAGCTAATCTCTTAATTCACCATGTATCATTATGGTGAAGAGCTCATCATTAGAATGAAGGCACATCCAACCGTGTTTTACTGATATTAAAGTGGGAGAAGGGAGATAATGCTTAGCAGTTTTGAAACCCCACTTATGAATTACAGATAGAGGGGCACGGAAAAGTTATCTTGACGTTGCTGACTTCCATTCTCAGTGTCAGAATCCATCCTCTGCTGTGAAACGACAGGTTTTGTGCTGCTTTTGTAATTCCAAAACTGCACTGTGGTGACCCAAGGGAAATTTCCCACTGACAGCTTGGGCCATGATTCTGAGCAGGATTTAACAAAACTCTTTCAGTCAAAAGCTGAATATAGTGGAATATGATCACCTGCAAGAGTTTCAAAATTCTATTGGTCCAGAAAGTTTGAGAACCACCATGAGTGTTTATAAATATATATTTATACTTGTCATGCATAGATAACAAATGATCACAGAAACCTGCTTAGGTATTTGTGAATCCAGCAGGAAGGAAGCCTTCCTCTAGAACCAGCGTGTTGTTGGTCTTTTGGTGCCCAGTCTTTTGAAATGCTGATGACTTTAACTTTTTGTGACCTTCTTGGCATTCGGCAGCACTGTTGTCCTGTTGGCACAGTCATGCTGACAGCACTAAGATCTCTCCTGAGGTACAGAACTGAACACCTGCATGTCCAATAATCTCAGTGCAAGCTAACCTAGGTTACCACTGTGGATTTTAGTGCAGGTAAGGTGAAACTGCTATCAGTACATGAGCCCTCAGTCACCCTGCTGAAGACAAGACACTTGTGCTTAAGAGGGGATTGGCAGCCATGCCTGCATGGTCATTGCACCTTCAGAAACTTTGTCAAAGCAGTATCAGGAAATCTATTTTCTCACTTGCTTTTCTTAGAAATATTCCTACATGCTCTCTGCAGGCTGAAATCTCAGTTGTCCTGATGGTTTCAGCTCTGTTAGCTCACCTTGGGTTCAAGCATCCTGTCTTCTGTACAGATATAGGAGTTTTGTAATCCCTGGCAAATATGCTTTTCTTTTTTCTTCTCTGTATACAAGGCATATTTTTCAAAAGTATATTATCCAGTTACCTAAAACTTCTTCCAAGTGATCTGTGCCCCAAGGTTACCTTTCCACTACTTATCCCTTATGTTGTTGTCCATATATTACAGGTACATAAATGAAATAGAAAACAAACCAAAATCCTCTAATTTGAGACATTTACAGAGGCTAATTATATCATGGCAAAATCGTTCACTTTGTTTTAATAGGCTGAAGGGGTTTTTTTTTCTATTTTTTTGGCTGGAAATGTGTAATATGCCTATGACAGATACTTTGACAGAAAGAGCCAGCCAGCACATTTTCTTCAAACTGACTGGTTCATAACCCAATGGTACATTTTCCAGTGTTTTTGTCTGAGCAGTGAAAGTGGAAATTTGCAAACAAGACTCTCTGTATATGCAGCATATGAGGATAGGAAACAGTAAAGTCAGCAGCAATTTGTTTGTGAGAGACAACATGCCATCTAAAAAATCCTTACCGTCTGTGTGCCTGCAAAATGTTGCTTTGTCTTTATGCTTCTTTTACCACAAAAGTAATATGCAATGAAACAAAAAAATGTGGAAGAAAGATCCCCCATGAAAAAGAATATCAGGAAGGAATTTTAAAAGAGGTGAAATCTTTTCTTAGAGCTGGTAAAAGTGAAGTCCAGCCATTAATCTTGCATGTGATTGCACAAAGAGGCGAATAGAAGAAACCTTGGAATTAGACATTCCATGTGTTAACTCCTATGCTGGTCCCAGTTCTCTGCCTTGGAAATGTTGCACAGCACCTATGCATCATTAAATTTCTCTTAGTCCCAACTGTTTATAAGAAGTTCGATACCATCGCTTCAGTGGAATTTCTTCAGTGTGGAATACATGCTATTCATAGAAGAAGGTGCTCCACACAAAATATCTCCCTCATTCCAAAGCCAGGATACTTTTGTCTTTCCCTAAAAATTCTCATATTCCCCACCCAGCTGGGCCCACTAAATTTTGACCCAACACACACTCTCTTTCCTAGCCATTTCCACATTTTCTTGTTCTCCTTGTGTGCAAATCATCCTCATTTCATAGACGAGGGTTTGACCACAGATATGTAACTCTGTGAGGATGAGAGGTTCTGCTGGCTGAAGTGAAAAGTCTTCTGCAGTGTTCCCCCCCAGGGATGTTCTTATGGAAGTGAGGAAGCATCGCTGGCAAATACGCTCCTTTTCTCTGCAGTCAGTACTCCTTGCAGCACAGGCTATGGCCAACACAAGGGAGGTTGCAACTGCAGTCACTGGTCCAGAGCAGCAGATCCTTTGATTTAGAGATCAGTCCTTGAAAATTGACATATTCCTGCCCATTTTAGGTATGCCAGTATTTATACAAAGGTCTAGTCTAATAGTAGAGGGGAGACATGAAAATGGGAGGGTTCTTTGGCTTATTCTTTCCCAAACACAACTGATCTCTTTGGAATATGTGTATCTTGGGCTGTTTAATACTATTCTCCCCTCTCAGTGCTGCACATTCCACACATTCAAAATCCAGGATTCACAGACGCTTTCCAACTGCATGAGATAAATGCAGGAGACTATCAAAATGCTGAAAACCCAATTCCTCCTCCCACCTCCTACTGTATTCTTGGCTTCCTTTTTCATTTGTCTTCATATTTTTCAAGCTTCAAAATTTCTTCTTCAGCCATAAAAAAAATAGAATCCTTTTTGAAAAATGAAAATAAAACTGATGTATAGACACCAGACCCAAGAAGCTGCAACTTTAAGTAAATCAGTAAATTTCTCAAGCTTCAATAAAACAGCAACAGTTGGCAGCCCTGGAGCACTAACCATGCAACCTTATTTATTTTCTGTTATTTCGTTTTTTATGCCTGTGTCCAGAAAGCAGCACAGCATGCTTAAGCAGTGAAAAATCCTTGACTGCTCAGAACCCTCAGTGTGACCCATAGCAATCCCATTTTCTAATATGCAGCTGGAGAGAGAATCACATCACTGACTGGATCAAGAGCCCAGCAATTTGTGTGCCTGAGTCAGAAACAGCCACGTTATGCTTCTGCTGCCATCAGCAATGAGGTTGGTCAGTTTCTTAAAATGTTTTGGGTTATTCCAGGCCATGTATTGTATAGGGCCAAAGAGCACTGCAGTCATTTTGACCAGCAAAATGCAGATGTACCTCACCCACACTCTGTCTCCATGATGCCTCTGCAGCGTATTTGCTATATTTCAAAGCATATGCCTTTTTTCATAGCATGGACAGATTTGAAGGAAGTTTTGTCCTCTCAGCTCTTCCTGGAACTTTTGCATAAGCATGCATTTCCCCTGGGAGAAAGAAGATCCATGATATGATCCATATTAGGAGCTCTTTTTATGCTCTCTCTGCTTTGGAGACATGAGGACTTTTCAAGTTTCACATGTTGAAAGGTGATGTATCAATAGTAGAAAATGTCACATCCCTTGACATTTGAATAAGCTAATGGTTGCTTCCCCAGGGCTCTCTAGCATTGGAAAAACCCCAGGAATTCTGACATTAACTTGCTGGAGGTGGAATTACAGATTGTTGCTGAACTCATTTCAGTGAGTGTGAAAATTGAAGGCGGGGAGTAAGGAGAATAGCACAACAGCTCTTTATTGCCTGCTGATAAAGTAGAAGTCATCTCCAAACCCTGTTTAACATAGAAGTTTCGTAGAATGTAGAATGGAAGAATCCTCCTTCCCTTTCACCCAAAAGACATTAAGTTAAGACAATTTTGGAGGTAAAGAGAGTGGGGAAAGGATATATTTTCCTTGGTAAGCAGGGACAGCTGGAATGTGCTGTACTGTATCTACATAATCCAATCAGTCTTACTTCTGGGCAAAAGAGTAACAAGTTATTTGAGCAATGACCAATTTCCAAGAGAAGAGTTTGAAGTAGTTAAAAATACAATTTCTAAGTCTTTATAGAAGTGTTACTGTGGTTTCTCTCTTGGGGTACCCAAAGTCTGTTGACAAAACCATGTTAACTTCTGTTTCTCACTGTTTAGACTGTTTTGGGCTTATTTGGTTTTATTTCCTTCAGTTTCCACAAATCATTCAGGTAAGTCCCTGACCTCCAACCTCTAATGCATGTCTTTGTAAGGGAGTAAAAGAAAAAATATTTTCTATATAATAGCTTGTTATAAAGTGTTCATGTCATTTTGAAAATCTTGGAGAAATGGTACCAGGTAAAACAACTACTTCAAGATGTCTGCTGAAAGATGAGCAATTCTGACAGTAGTCAGATAATCTTGGCAGCAATATTAGCTCTACTCCATCTTAGGCAATAGGCACTGGCTTCCCTTAGATGAAATTCATACTGCAAAATCTGTTTCTGATCATGTTACTGGTTTTTGTTGGGTTGAGAATGCAGCATCAGCCTGCAGTTTGCAGAGCATTTTGGCACTGATCCAGCACAGCATGTGAAAACCATGCTTCTATAAATATGTGTTTAATCCTCATTTGCAGTGGAGAAGAAAGGCCCTCATTCTCTCTCAGCACTGAAACTTAAGGGAACAGTCCTACTGCTGTTGAGGACAGTAGCAAGTTGCTACACATTTAATGGTGAGAATGTGGTCCAGGGTCTCACCTTGCTATGTACCAAGTGTCCTCAAATGTCACCAACATAATGGGGTAAAACTATCAATTAATAGCTTAATAGCACTTAGTTGTATCCAGCATTTATCTGGAATGGGTTTGTACATTCTATTTAAGCTGGAGATACTGTGAATGTTTATATTGTGAGGATCCATCTTAGATGAGGATGCAGATTACAATTGATTTTGTATTCTTGTGCTCCTCAATGGGCACCTTTTTCTCAGCTGCCCTGAACAAATCCTCCTAGTTTCTGGGGCACTGGGGCAAGTTAATGCTGTCAGAGTATTCCCAGATGTGAGCTGCCAACCTTTGCTTTGCACTGTCAAGCCTAAGATCATTAGTTNTTTTTTTTTTTTTTTCTCCAAGGGTAGATGTGAATTGTGTTCATAGGCTGTGTAATTGAAATCTCTTGACTGAAGAACACATATCGTAGACAGAAATGATCGTTTTGTGGTGAAATGAATGGGTAAATACCCAGGAGACTTGCTGTCTATTCCTGCTTCAGCAACAGATGTCAAGAAGGGTTTGAGATGTGTTACTTATTATCTCACCAGCCTGTAATATCCTAAATCCAGGGTGGTGGTGAAAGTGTTTGAAGAGCAGCGATTATTTAACTTGCTTGTGGCAAGTGCTGTAACAATGCAAAACATTATTGCTGTTACTGAATTTATTTTGATATGTTGCTCCAAAGTAAGCCTGTGCAGAGGGAAATTATGTCATGAACTGGAAAGAGCATATGGGCATTTCCTTTTCTTAGTCACTAAATATCTGCAATGTCAAGTTCATGCTACAAATCTTCAGTTCAAATTCTGTTTCTATCTTAACATACAGACGAAGGCTGGACAGTCATCAAAGTTCCAACCAGATGCATAAGTGCCATTGAAGGCTGTAGAAACTTATTAGGTGCTAAATAGATTTATAAAAATGTTGAAACTCTTTAACGAGTCCCACCAAATATCTGGGACATGTTAATAGTGAGCCCAGAGTCTCAGCTGTGGGAGATGTGCTGTTGCACAGTGAGAGTCAGAGGGGAAAAATTAAGAACCAGAGGGAGAAGACTGTAGAACTTCCTTTGATTTCCTCCATGGAGGAATGTAACCACAGTGGTGACTTGCAAGGTGTGTCCTAGATGTGCCTGGTCCTTCAGGTCTTTCTGTCCTATGCAAACAGTCTCCTGGTGAGTTCCTTCTTTCATCCGGTGTCCCCACTCTCAATCTCTTTTCCATGCCAGGTTTCTGGAGATTCTTGCAGTTCCTACCACTCATATAAGCCTGGAGTCTCATTTTTTGGGTGTTATCAAAAACCTGCACTGAGGGCTGAGTGTATTTATTTCCATTGATTCCTTCTTTTCCTGTCCCTTCTTACAGTTCTGTAGGCAATACCTTGTTAGGCTGAATTCCAGGTCTGTGGGAATTCATCTTTTGGAAACACTGGTAGTGTTGTGATGAATTTATGGAACATGACTGGAGCCATGCTTTTACTTCAGCAAAAATATTTTTTGGCTGTGCATAGTTAAAAATAATTTAGTATATCATACACAATTGTGAAAACTGGTGTGAAAAGGAACCAGAGTTATCTTGCAAAGACCACAAAATCCACTCACCAGTGGCAGAGAGCCTGTTATAGTCAAAGCTGAATTTTGTGAACATGACTTTCCTTGCTAGTGAAAACACAGGCCCTGTGGTTGAAGTCTTCTACTTAAACATTTCAGCCAGAGATGGTTGTTCTGACTGTCTGTGGCACTGAGAGGGTGTTACCAGTGTTTTGTACAGGCACAAGCAAGCAAGGAGCAACTCTCTGATGTTGTGATCACACTGCTGTGGTTACAGACAGTCCAGGCTACCTTTAATTAGAATACCCTTCCAATAACCAGACAGTTTTCAGATCTAAGAGAATTACCAGCCTGATCACTTAACAAATCATAGTAATTTTCTGGTTCTGTCAGATTTTTGAGCTGTTTTTTAGATAATCTTTAGATCTTAACTGCGACATGCTGAATCTAAACATCCAGAAGCATTTTATTATTCAGTAACGGGAAGGATTTTTGTTTGTTTCTTTGTTTGTTTTAAATAAAATCAACAGTTTTGATGCCATTTGCAAATGATTGTGTCTGGAACTGATTGAAAATTTGCAGTTAGGGAAAATCTTTGCAGGAAATCAAGTTTTAGTGAAGCAGATATTTTCATGAGTGTTATCTGCTTTCCATAAAAATCATGCATGTGTTGTGGTAAGAACCACAACAAACCATTGAAAAGAAATCCTGAAACACTGAGGATCTAATTGCCTTTTCAGTTCCAGCATCTCCTGTCTTCTTGTGTGTGCCACAGGCCTGCACTTGGCTGCTTTCTCTGATATACAAGAGGATTATTTTACTCGTACTGAGACAACCTTTCTTCCTTTAAAAAAAAAAAATGGTAATCAGGAGTTGGAGAGAGAGTTTTTTGAGTAGTTTTGCTGCTAAAGAAGTATGGGAAGTTGAGGGAGGTGCACAAAGCCATGAAAGTGTGTCCAGGGTTTGATTTCCTTGCTGGGCACCCACATGCAAAATACGGTCGGTGGAGTGAGACCAACTCTCTCCAGAGCTTCTGTCTTCCCATTGTCTTGTAGGTGGCTGTTGACATTCCTCACACCCTTAAGCTGCTGACAGACAGTGAATTCCTTGCCTGGAGTGTGGCTATGTGGGGACTGTACTCAGAGGCACCAGATGAGAGACAAGAGGAAAGCACTGGAGGGTGGCATGGGACAGACAGCTGAGGTTTTGATTCATCCTGGTGCTTAAGCACCTATCTGATTATGGCAGTGTGAGGACAAGGAGGCCTTCATGTGTTTGAATATAGTACTCAATGGAAGGATTAACACAAAGCCAATCAAGAGAAATGGTGGTGGTATATTGAATTTATTGCATATACAATTTTCTATAACTTATGTATATGTTTTCTGTTTGTAATTTCAATATGAACTTCTCTTTATCCCATAATTGTTCTTGTCTCCTCCAATCTCACATATGGTTTGTAGTAAAATTTAGGGTTTCTCTTTCTAGGGCACATTTCTCCCTCTAGCAAGGCTCTGTGTGCATATGGCTCTGGACTGAGTGATGCATCTGTTACTCTAATTTCAATTCATTATTTCCCTTGTCATACTCTGCACTATGCAGCTCCAGTTTTTTGTCAACCTTTATACCACTTTCCACAGACCTGGAAAACAGAACTTCAGCTTTTTTCTCCCTCACATTTAAATATAACATGACAAACAAATAAATAAATAAGTACATACACAAAATACATAAATTAAAGTGCTTGGGAATCAAAACTGGCCTCTGAAATGTTTTTGCAGTTAAACTTTTTTTCCAGCTTGAGTATAAAAGGTCCACTTGTGGCTCCTTTTTTTGTGTGTTTATTGCTTTGTGCAGCCAGATTTTGATAGAGCCAGAACCAGCAAGTTCTCCTGCAATATTCATTAGACATTAACCTCTCAAGGAGAACCTTTCTGAGTATGTACTTGAAGCTGAAAGGCTCCAAAGGCTATTGCAACCCTATTGTTTGTTTTTAACTGGGGCACTGACATAGCTGAGAAGTTTCAGCATTTAGCTGGGTTGGGAAACATTTTCTCTTGTTTACTTTGGAAGAGTAATTGGTTTCTTTCCTTGTTCTAAGGACATAGTTGCTATGTCTCTGCTGCATTTGCAGAGATTAGGAGATTTGATGGTTTTATTTTCAGAATGCTAATCCAAATATCCATCCCAATGAGAACCAAATGCTACAAGTGAAGACCCAGTACTCAGCCACAGAAAACTTGATAAGCAGATTATGTTTGTGTCCTTTGCAAATGGAAGTTGTAGTATATGTATACCTGCATTTTGAAAACGTTTCCTTGATTTTGAGGTTTGTTTTTTTTCTGTATGAACGGCCTTATCTTGTTCATTTAGTGCTGTTTGCATATAGTCAATATATCCTGCTGCTGAAGGGGGTTAAAGATAAAAGTACTGCATTTGTTTTGGTGTTGGAAATTCACAAGTTTTGTGTGGGTTGTTTGGTTTTGTTGCTGGAGAGTTTTGTTTGTTTGTTTGTTCGTTTTTAGTACCCAGGAACAGGAAAAAGAGAAGCCATATTAAAAATAACACAAAGTTTCTGCACATTTTATGAATAACAGAGTTGAAGAAGAAATTATTAACTACCAGACATGCAATAAATAAAAGACCTGCATGGTCTTCAGTATTCTTCATCTCAAGTGACCAATGATCTCCACATGCTAACAGATGTATTTAAATTGCACATGTAGCCTCTTTTGTCACCCCTGAGGGGAAGCTTCTTAAATATTTGACAAAGATGTTTAATACCATCAGAGAAGGATGTTTGAAATAAAAACAATACAATTGGTTAAGTAGGAATATAATCCTAACATTAAGATGGAAGCTGCATTTTTACATAAAGTGTTAAGGGATCTTCAGTTACAGTTGCCAGAGTAGAGGCAGAGTAGAATACAACTTTTCTTCCCCCAAATCACACAGATCTCTGGAGAAAACAATTTAAATAAACCAATTAAAATAATTTAAATAACCCAAATCTCTGGTCTTCAAGATGAGGTGCAAGAGCACCATTCTTTTCTTCTGGGAAATCCGGATGCCTAAACAACCTTGAAGGATCAGGTAAGGGGCGATTTCACCTGCTGTAACCTGGCAGCTAATATAAATAAGTAAGAAAGAACAAACTCTTCTTCCACTTTGGAACTATCCTCCAGAGTCCCACATAAGCGTGAATATGTAGCATAAGTGCAAATCAGAGACTTAATGTGATTTCACAGTCCTCTCTGCAGATATAAGTGCAAAGGAGTAAAGAAGAAACTTAAACTGCTGAAAAATTCAAGGAGTTCCTGAGCATTCAGACGTATCTCTTTTGTGGGAAAGGAATGAAGCCGTAAACCCCTCAGAGCTGTGGTGAGAAATAATGGCTTGGTCCTTGTCTGCTTATATATGAAAGGGGCTGTGCAGAAGATCAGTGGAAGAAACCTGGAGTGGAGAGAAGGTGTTACTTTCCATTTATCATAGGTAATGAGGAGACAGATGGGAAAGAGGAAGCGTTTTCTATGGGTTGATTAAAACTTGTTTTTTCAGAGGTAAAGATATTTCCTTTTCCCTGTCTCCCTTCCCCGCAGTATCTGTGGCTATAATTCAGAGGGCTGTGGTGATTTAGGGACACAGTGCCATGGCTGATCTCTGTCTCAAGAGCAGCTCAAACCTGTCTCTCAGATCAGAGAAGCTGCTGTGCTGTGTGCGTGTATGTGTATGCATATGTGCACTGTGAAATCCAAATTTAAATCAAGTTCACTTCATCCCATCTGTGGCCTTAACTTACTTGGATGCTCTTCAAAACCTGCAAAAATAAAAGCCTTGAATAAAGTTTGAAGTATTAGAGTAATTGGCTCTTTTTCAAACTTCAAGACACTCCCTTCCCTGAAAACTGTCCCCAGAGTTTCAGCCCTGTGGGTCACCATTGTCCCCAGGTCAGAAGACTACAATATGGCCAACCTCTCCATCTTTCTGGGCTGGCTTTTGCCACCAGCTCTTGCCTGTGCAGAGGAGGAGGATGGACACACCATGCTGTTTGACAGCTGCTGCATCTGCTGCCAGTGTCCCTCTGCTCAGTGCTGCCTGAGGGATCTCTCTGGGTCACGCTTCCACCCCCAGACATGTGCAGGGCTCTCCTTGGGAGGAATGCAGAACAGCAATATTTACACACAGGTCTTTTCATTTTGACAAGAGGGAGCAAGACTGCAAACACAAATATTATCCAAAGGAGCACCAAAACATCCACAATGTGCAAACATGCCCATGGATCTCCAAATTGCAGGGTTTTTCATGTCAAAAGCTTTTCCTGAGTCAAGCAAATTATCTGTTTAACTGTGCAGGTAAGGGGGTACCCAAAGATTGTCCTGTCTCACGACCTCCTTTGCAGATGGATATCTCCTCTGGGAGCCTTTATTTCTCAGCTTGCAGACAGGAGTTAGTGGCCGTCATCCTGTTTCGAGACCCTGTGCTCTGTGGCACAGGGGGCCAGAAATCAGAGTGGGAAAGAGGCCCCAGGGTTGTATTTCTGCTCTGTGGAGACAAAAAATTAGGGAGGAATAAGGAGGAGCATGGCAGTTCCTCAGCCCAGCTTTGGCAGGACTTCACATGTATGCTCTGTGTGGCTGTGGCTGCGTGTGCCGGCAAGGATTCGCTACTTGGCAGGGATGATTTAGCTCCCTTCCTCTGAAAATCTGACTCTATTTTTAAATTAAAAAAAAAGAGATTTTTTTTTTTCCTTTGGGTATTGCATATTTTATGATGTTGCTACCAATGCCAGATGACAACATTCCCCCCTGCCACTGTGGAATGAAATGAAGGAGAAAATGTGGAGACAAAAGGAAAAATTGTTTTGATTTGGAAGCATTTGTTGATGATTCCCCCTTTGGTTTCAGGCTGGAATGATTTTCTTCCTTCACTGCTTTGTATGTATGTAGGTACAGAGAGACCACACCAGGCAGTCCAAATACCTGGGATGCCATAATTTGACAAGACAATATTGCAGATATGCCATTAGCATTCATGATTATCAAAGAGATGGTGGAAAAGAAATTGTCTTACTCTTACGATATGAATATATTGATTTCACAGCTTTTTCAGAGGGAAATACCATGCAATCTCTTGTGAGGCTGGATTTTTAGGTTTTGCTGCCACTCTGCCTTATTTTTATCTGTCACTTGAGACTTCTTGTCCCTAGAAAAATCAAAAGAATTTTAAGATGAAAAAAAATTCTCCATCACTTTGGAAATGGCCTCATATCAGTGTCAGTGGGGATGTGGCATTACTGGTAAATTCAGCATTTAACATACGTATTGTTACTTGCCCTGGGGAGGTGGGAGAGAGAACAAATTATTTCATCGGATACTAGCAAGTGATGATTTATGGCTTTTTTTTTCTGACATTTATCTAGACTTTTCATTGTTCATAACCTTCCAAAATGCCTGTTGGGTTTCTTTTGCTCTTCTATGGGGACAGCAGAATTTTAAATAAGAGTGATATTAAATGAAAAGCTGAATTGTAGCCAGCAGGAGGTTCACAATAATCCAGTGCACTGGGGTGCTGTGATCAGCATTGATCTCCTGATGTTTCAATAGGGGGGTGTTTTAAAGCCAAGATTCTTTATAAAGTTGCAGGTTTTCCATTGAAACCTCCCTTTCATTGTAGTGGTGAGTTGTGCCAGGCTTTAAGTTAACATAATTAGTTCTGATGCAAAACAGAAGTTTGAGATTTTTAAAAAAGTCTTTCTGGATTGCTATTTATTGTTGTTAATGACTGAGCTCTGGTGTCTGTGACAATTCCCACTTAACACCACTAAAAAAAA
>VWYP01021209.1:0-59905 GCA_013400435.1 Pycnonotus jocosus | reverse complement strand
AAAAAAAAAAAGAGAGAACCAAGAGCATGGCCTTCGTAGATTTAAAAACAATTACTGACTGCAAAGAGAAAGGGAGTGAGAAATTAATCCATGCAAAGATGTAGGAGTAGATGGTTTCATGAGCAACTTACACTCTACCTCAAAACAAAAAAGTTGCCAGAAATAAATTTCCTGATGTAAACTTACTTAACTTTCCTATACAAAGGCAGTAAACTCACCTATATACATTCAAATTTCCATATTTTCCATATTTATTCAAAAAAATGTTGGTATACACAGTAAAGGAAGAAAAGTACTACTCATCATTCAGTGTAAATCATGCCTAGGGCACCTTCTGTTTGGTTTTTTTCAATATAATAAACCAAATAAAAGGTAGGGCATAATCTTTTATTTTTCAGCTCTGAGGTACAGTTGGGAGATTAGTTTGCATAAAAAGATGGGCCTTTGCCTTTACAGAGATGCAGCATATAAATTGAGTTTTGCCATATATTTGTGGGAGAGGAAAAATAAGGTGGGTAAACATCCCCCAGTTGAGATTTAGACCTCTCCAATAGAGTTGTCCATGTGAAAAGCCATCAGTGCTGAATCCTTGCTTATTAAAAAAAAAGGGGAGCAAGAATCTCTAGAGTGTGCTTCATATCTTTCTCAGGTGGATGGCTAAAACAGATGATATGAAACACGCCTTAGCAGAGGCAATTTCTTCCCCACTTCCACTGGGCTCTTGATCTGTGACCAAAGATCCATCTATCCATCCATCCATCCATCCATCCAGTGCATCCTTCAGCACATGACTTTATGACTTTGACATGGAGTATCTGTTAAGTCAAATGTCAAAACTGTTCATGGGTGTTTAGTCACGAGACCAATGGCTGCGGCAGGGACCTGCCAGGTCTGTCTCAGATGCTGAAATCAGAACAGCAGAGGACTAGGAGGCAGATAAATTGCATCTATGTGCTTTGGGGAAGAAGTCTTAGTTTCATAGGAAGCAGATATCTTCTATCTTATTTCTGGTAAGTGCAGATCCAGTGAATCATGATGAAGACAGAGGTGAATTTGGCTTCTTTTGGGGGGAAAAAAAAAAAGAAAAAGAAGAGTTTTCCCTGGATTAGTTTTTAAATAAATAAATAAATAAAACAAATTGATGACAGTACATGACCTTGTTCTGTTCCTTGGTGCTGTTGGAATAGAAAATCATTTATGTTCTTTCCATGCTGAGAGTTCACTCAAGACTTTATATTGCCATTGTCACCTAAGACTTAGAAATTAGGAGAATATCCATCTAAAAGTGTCAAAAAGCAGAAAGGAGATAGAATCCTAAATCTTTTTCTTTCAGTGGCAGCTAAGGAAAAAGAGACTTCAAAAAAATGGGCCATAGCCACATCATAGAGTCTCTTGCAATCTCATCTGAGTATAAAAAAATTAAGAAAATGATTTTCAATGACAAGCTCACAAACAGGGTTAGTACATTTCATTATATGGGATCTAATCAGCCAAATGGCCAAGGTTATGGTGTTGTGATTAATCACCTCACTAGCTGCAGGGTGCTCCTGTCTCTGCCTAGTGCTGATACAGATCAGCAGCCCTCGATGTTCAGCCACAACTCCCAAGATTCACTGAGGATTCTCAAATGTCCAGCAGTTTTGGCTAGAAAAGCAGCATGGACAGGTTAGGTTTTGTTTAGGAACAAATCATTGGCATGTAAACTCGGATTAGAAGATTTTTGTAGGTATCAAGCCTGTGTGTGTACACCTGTGGCAAGCCCCATTCCTCCTGCTCAAGATTGTGGATGCTCTTTTCTGCCAGAGTGTTCTCTACAAGGTAAAGTGATCTCAGCCTTGTGGTGCCAGTCACTCTGGAGGGGAGGTGCCACATATAACCTCCACTGGTACCATTTAAGCTCGGTATTAATTGAGGCTGAATTGGGGTTCAAGGCAGGTGTTTCTTATCATGTGAATGCATTGCAAATGTATGAGTGCATGTATCAAAATGGACCATCCTGACCAAACTCTTGCACATTCCTTTAACAGGTGGCCCAGATGCATGTCCATCACATAACCAAAACTGATCCCTTGTGTCTCAAGACAGGACTGGGCCAGGCCCTGTGAGAGGAAGTGCAGCAGTTCCTGTGCATGTGATCCAATGTCCACAAGCACTGCTGTGTGTCTGGATGGATGGATGGATGGACGGATGGACGGACATGCTCCATATGTCGAGCTCTTAGCAACATGTGCCAACAGACACTTTGGAGGAATGGATGAATCAACAGTCTGGGAGTTGAAGAGACTCTGAAGAGCCCTCAGGAAACAGAAAGATGAGGCCCAGGCTGAAGCCTGTATAAGTAGCTCAATTCAGAAAGCTCTGTTTCGCAGCTCAATCCCAGGTACACACAAGAAGCTGATTAGAAATAAAGCAGCTGGCTTGGGCTCTGGGCAGATGGTTGGGATCTGGCAACTTTGTGATGGTACTACTGGAGGCTTGAGAGTGAAAATTCAAAATATTGAAGTCCTGGAATGAAGTAGAGAGGTATTTCTGAAATTACTTTGGCAACTGAGTCAGTTATTGATTGATACTTCAGATACCCAGGGAAAGACCTGCATCAGTAGTTGGGAGCAAGACATAAATCCAAGGACTAGCTACCTACAGACCTGGAAATATGTCATGAGTTTTTTCTTTCCTTCCTTTTCCCTACTTTAACTCTGAACAATTGATGATCCCTCTAGAAATCCTGTTAGAGGCTTGGCTTTACTCATGTTCCTGAGACTTGACAAATTGCTTTACACAGGCTATGGAAACTGCAATATCTCAGTCCCCAAACAGGCAGCAAAATCTCCTGGAGTTAAGGCCAGAACTGACCAGTTCATCATCTAACCTGACCTCTGCTATACTTATCTCAAGCTAATAAGCTTCATCTAGTTTCCACTGCAGTCCCAGTAACTTGGCTTAGAATAAAGCTGTTATTTTTGGTCTGGAGGTGAATGACTGCTGAGTTAAGCTGTGTATGATCAAGATTTTCTCTTTTCTCAGTCACTATGCAAGGCTGATATATTTTGCTTCATTCCAAAATGGAATGAAAGCTATGTGTTTGTTTAAATAATATCCATAAAACTAATTTTTAAAAAACACCCAAATATCCCAAGCTTCAAGAAAAACATTTAATATAAAGAAAACTGAAGGGATTTGTTTTGATAACAAATATAAAGCACTCAATTTTAAAAAAAAATTCTTCACTTGCCTAATGTATAATACAGAAGTTAAACAAAGAAACAAAATATCGAGGGTCAAAATGTTCTGTTCCATTTTTTTAAATGAAGTCACACCAAAGTCAAGATGTAACATTTAGTTATAGACAAAGATAACCTAAAGTCTTTTAAATCTAGATTCCAAAGCTAATTAGCTGGCCTCTTGCTGAACTTGTAGTTTTTGGGTAAGAGAAGATGAGTCAGAGATCAAGAGAACTTGCTTTTCTATGCAGTATTGGTAAAGCTGCAGTGGAAATGACATAGATAAGTTGGCCCAAACCTGGATGCTCCGATTACTCGCCTTAATGGTATTTTTGGATAGTAACTCAATCACTGGAAAACCCCTCATCAGTCCATCTGCTGAACTCTCACATGAGCAGTTCTCAGAAGTATAGGAGCCTGTGGTCATTTGGCATAAAAATTGTGTAGGTGGCAAATCTCCACAGGATTTTGTTGTGTGATGCTTTCCCAATTAATGTGATTTCCTTCATCGGTCAAAAGCATGGATCACTCAGTGGTTAAGAAGGATGGTGATCCAAATACATCCTGCACATTTCCATTTGGTCTGTGGCCTGGTCCCTGTTACTTTTCTCAGCCTGTTGGCTCAGCCAAAATGGTCAAAGGGTCTTATTGCAGGAGCTCAAGGCTCAGGGGCTGTATCCAAGAGAAGTGTGGGTGACAGCCTCTCACACCTTCCTTGGTGAACTGCAGATTATTAAGTGTCATACAAGGAAACTGCATTGCCCAACCTGTATTAATTAAAATATTGCATGTTACATAGCATCAGAGGACTGCAAGTGTTTTCAAGAAGGATGTATTTTTTTAAAAAGAATTTACATATACCTAGAAATTTGAGGCCATATCTTCATATTTAGCTTTTACAAGGTAAATCTCAACATTATTAGCAACCACACAAGAAGTGTCATTGTGAGCCAGGATTTGGTTTGAAGTTCATCTTTCCTCAGGGTTGTACTAAGTTATTCTTTAAAGGGGTACATCTCACACCAGGAAATCACTGTGAAAAGGCACCCTGGGAAGTTCTGCTGCTTTGTTTCTTGTTGGAATATCGGAATTTATGCAAATTGGACACTTTATTTCCCACAAATCTGCATTTAATATTCCAGCTGCCACTTAATTCAGTTCTGACTGCAAAGGAAGTCAGTCCTGAAAAGCATCTGAAGATGCCTGATGTATGTTTCCTATGAAACCATTGTAAGCACTTTAATGATTTTTCAAAGAATTAAATATAATAAACTAGCTGGTCATGAGTGTTGGTCAGTCCAGACAGTCAGTGTTTCACTGAGAGCCAGTAGAAATGAACAAAAAAGGACACCTGTGCACTATGTTTAAGTTGAAATATTTTTTTACTGTATGAATAAAACCAGCAAATGCTGTTGGAGAATTTCCCTTTCATACAGGTGGCTCTGCTGATCTGCTGCTGCTCTTTTATTTAGAGTCTTATCCAGAATTAAGCTATAACCTGCAAATCAGAAACACAGATTGCCAATGATCTGTGCAAATTTGGATGAAGAAATCATGACGTACTCCCTGGTGTTGTTGCTGTGTGGTTTTGATCAGTAATTAGACCAGCACAGAGTGTTTTGCTCTGTGTGGTGATGCAGCTCTGTGGCCAGGGCAATGATGGGTGAGATTAGACCTGCAGTCCTGCCAGTCCCAACTGTTCTCCTGGCCCTGGGGAAGCCCAAGCACCAAGAGCATTTTGAGACTGGCATTCAAGGGCAGGGTGAAACCCTGCCTAAGAAGTGCCTGCCTCTCTGCAGGGTCTATGTGAGGAGTGTAGGCTGTGTAGGCAAAGGTTTAATTTCTGATTGGGCTGGTTAGAAAGGACCTTGAATTCTGAGCACATGCCTGACAAGTATTCTCTGGGGCTCCTTACTTACACCCCAGTCCTCTAAATATTTTGGACTAGGAACCACCAAAGGAATAGCTGGATGAATGCCAGTGTGCTATTTGCTGATGCAGTCTGCTTTTTAATTTGAATTCCATTCAATGAAACATTATTCCTTTTGTTGCGATAAAGTATTATATTGCTGGACACATCCATACATATCATTTTCAACTTGTTAGTATGACATGAGGATTTCCTGTGTGAAGTAAGTGTAAATTAAATTGTTCTAAGTGAAGGAAATCCATTCCCCTACATGAGCTCAGCGCAGAGCATATTCACTTCTGGCTTTCCATTTATGGTAGCTGCTGAGTGTTTTTAGAGCTTGTCATATATAGGTCACAGAATAATTTATGAGACTGAGAATATAATTTTTTCCATGTAGAAAGGTAAAGCACTATAACAGGCTTATCACCTTAGTAATATTCATTCAGAAAGTAGAGAGCTCACATTTCTGAATTTTTATATAAGGGCCCTGCCTCCTATGTAAAGCAAGGCCTCAGGTGGTCCATGGTGATATATGAACCATTTATTGATCTTCCCTAATGGGATGAATTTTGCTTATCAAAATTAGTGAAGAGCAATCCAAATTTTAACTCAGTGTCTCATCTGTGCACCTAATTTTAATTTCATTATTATCAGCAGTTTGGAGTCTGACTTGGTTTGATATTAACAACAAGTATTTGTATGGGAGTCTTCCTAATTAAACCGAAATGTCAACTTTATGCTTCTATGTGATTTTATTTTCTAATTTAAAGTTCTGTTCTACAGGAAGTGCTTTAATTTAAATAAATCTCTTGGGAGATATTTGTTTATTTTGTGAATATCAAGTAAGTTATTGTCTTTGAAATAAACAAGCCATGCAATGGAACAATATTATCTCAAATGTATGAAGTGGAAGATGGATGTGGCAGAACTGCTGACAAAGAGTGTCTCTAGTCCTGACCAAAGGGCAGCTCTCCAGATGGGCTGCTGCAGACTCCATAGCTCCACAGACTATGAGGCTGGGGATTTTAGGGCTTCCTTGCTTTGCTGCTGAGAAACTGCAGAGATTAGATAGGTAGCCCATAGATTTCTCTTTTTCAGACAGTTTTTAAATATTGGGACTTTTTTTTTTTTCTGAATTTGGATAGAATTTTGACATGTCTGCCTGCCCCCATGAAATGTGATGGCTTTTCAACACAAAGCTCTGCTTAACTGGTTTTTGAATCAGGACTACACAGGGAAAGGCTGAAAGAGCTGGGACTGCTCAGCCTTGAGAAAAAAAGTGCAGAGGAATTTTATCTATAAGTATTTGATGAAGGAGATAAAAGACAGAGTTGGACTTTTCTTGACAGTGTCCAGTGTGTGTACAGGAGGTGATGAGCCTCAACTGAAATACAAGAAATTCTTTTTAAACATGAGAAAAAAAGCTTTTTCACTGTGAGAGTGGCCAAACTCTGGCTCAAGTTGCCCAGAGAGATTATTTAGACCATTTAAATTATCAAAAAAATCAGCTGGACACAGCTCTGAGCAGCCTACTTTCACTTACTGTGCTTTGAGCAGGAAATGAACTCACTGATCTCCAGAGGTGACTTCCCATTTCCATGATTCTGTGATGCTGTGTAACTGCAGGGGACCTTAGTCCCTCCCCAACCATCCCCAGCCTGGGGACTTTTTAATCTGTGAGCTGATGTTCAGCCTTCATAGCCATTCCAGCACGATGCAGACAACACAATACCATTGCTTTCATGAGGGTTTTGAGGTGGGAATCTGTGCCTTAAACATTAGATCTTTTCACTGGGGGATGTTCTGAAATCCTCAATGGTTCTACATTAGAAGAGAACAAAATAGTTGAAATACTGTCCCCAGACAGGTCAGTGGCAAAATTCCCAGCGACTTTAATGGATCTGAGAATCCACCAAAGTCAAGGTACTTGTAAGAGCCATGCATCTATTTGAAGTCAAAATCTTGTTTACAGCCTTCTGGAGTATTTATATTTGACACACAATTTTTGCAGAGCATCTAACTAGAGTGGCTAACTGCCTTGAAGCAGAGCCATTTGCCAGTGATTACTGAGGATTGTATTTAAAAATGAAACAATGCCATTCACAGCCAGACTGTATGTATAGCTATAAGAAATGCACCAGACATTAAAAAATGACAAACTTTTCCACAACTGAGCAACTGAGAGACTTACATAAGCAGCTTGGGAAATCTGAAAGACAACTCCAAAATAATCCTAAAAGCTGGATTAATAGTTTTATTTTTCTATATGCAATATTATAGCTGGTTAATATTACATCTTAATAGACAAGGGGGGAATATACATAATGAAAATTATGTCCTTGAAAAGTTTATCTTTGTTTTCTTGAATTTCATGTCCAGCATTATTATACTAGGTTCTTGCACTGCAGGTTTCTCAGAAAAAAATACTATGGGATGTATTGATCCATTGTTACTGGTGAGATTAGCTGTGTTTTCAAGCTGGAAGTTTAGAGATGCAGGATTTGCGTGCGTGTGACCATTGCATGTGCAGTAGTATGGCACATGTGCACTCATCACAAACAATCAAATGCAATGTAAATTAAGGACCCCACTTTTAGACCTTGAAGACTCTGAAATCCAAAGGATGCTCCCAATTAAGACAGAAGCATCCTTTGGATTTCATAGTCTTCATGGCCTAAAAGTGGAGTGCTTAATTCATGTCAAGAGCTGAAAAGTTGTCCTGGAAATACATAATCCAAATATAACCCAATTGTACTCTATGCTGAAAATTGTCAAACATTTGCGAGATATAGTTACAGAGAGGATCCTTATCTGGACAACAGCAAAGTTAAAGTTGTTTTCTTATCTTTTAATTTTGTGACCATTTATTACCAAAAATTTATTAGATAATATTTAAGAATAATTGTCATAAGAATAGGTAAATATAAAAAAAACACATAAAAGGTGAAGATCAGAAGCAGTGAAAATTTAGTCACAATATTTGTTTCTTCCTTCAACACAGTGAGATCATCTGTGCCCTCACAGAGCAGCTGCAGTGGGCTGTGTTTGCAACCCCAAGTGCAGTCTGTCCCCTTGCCCCTAGAGCTCCTCCAGCCTGGGCATACCTTGCCCCTGTCTGTATCATTTCAGCAACAGAAAGAGGCTGAACCATAAGCAGAATCCAGTGCTTTCTGTCCCACTTCAAGACATATAATATTTAGAAAACTTTAAATTATTTGTTTGCACAATGTTCAGAGAATTAATCCTGTATTGGAAAACATTTAGGCTTTTCCTTTCTGCCTTCCCCATCTCCTTGAGAAGTGTTCATAACACCCACTCTGGGTTTTGGAGTGGTGGAAGATATATTTTGATAGATATTTTCTTGAGCAAGATATTAAACATTCATAACAATTCTTCCCAGCTATTAGATTTAGTCATTTCCAAAGAACAAAGCAGAGGATTAATTTCCTAGCCAATTTGTCTGCTCTTTAATATGTTCTATGATATTTTTCCAATCCAAATTTTAAAAACAGCCTGCAATCCACCCATATTCTCTAAGTAATATCTGTGATGTTGTTCCTTACAGAGTGACAATGGCAGCAGTTGTTCCTTGGCTGTATTCCCAGCAAGTATAATTTAACAGGTGAGAAATAAAGTATGTGAGTGAGATAACAGTGTGATACTCTAAATTTAGATGATATTGAGGGCTTTTTTGTAAATTGCAAATATTCTTTCTGTTTTTTCTCAGTAGGCATGTAAATTCTCAGTATCATCTTTATTAGAAACAAAGAAGGTTCTGGAGTTTGACTGAAAAAATATCTATCTTTTTACAAGTTGTTATAAATCAAAGAACAATTTTTGTTTTGGTTTGTTTGTTTCACAGCTTTCTTATGAAAGAAAATTGCTTTGGAGCTTGTGTTAAGAAAGATAGCCAGGAGACAGGGTGTTACTGTAAATTTTGCTTGTATATCATACTTGATTAAATATCTATTTTAGCTGACTAAAGAGTTCATCTCTGCTCTGCAAAAAATCTGGTGGAGGGTAGTGAAGACATTTAATTTTCTGCCTTGACTCAACTCAGACCGATTCAAGAACGCTAGGTCTGTGCAGTACATTCTGGAAAATCTTGCCACCTAAATACTTTTTTTTTTTTTAATTTAACTTTTCTGTTTTTCTGTGACATCACTGGCTGTATGCTGTGATTCTGTGTTGATTCTTGCTTTTTTTCAAGTCTCAGTAATGGTGTTTTGGAAAAGAGGAATTTGGAAAAGCTCAGGATCTGTTGTGATGTACTGACAAATGGGCAGTTGTTAGATTTCTAGGGAGAAGTGTACCGATATCATGCATCCAGTAGGAAATCTTGTTTGGGTACCTCTTACATGAAGTGTCCCCCGAGTTCATATCATTTTCCAGGAACACAAAAGCTTCCTTTTATTTGAAAAGGCACATTTTGAGGTACAGCAGAGTACACTGTCATAGCTAACTGATAAGGCTAAAAGTAGATTTAGATGTGATGGATTTAGGATTCCAGAGCTGCATTCCAAAATAGGCAACAAGGCCACTTACCATCAGGGCAAAACTTGATGTTAAGACATGAGGACTTACAGCCCTACATCTTGTAGATACTTTTGGAAGTCTTATCCATTGACTTCATGGCCAAGACTAATTATACCTTGTAGATTCTTTTGAAAGTCCATTGGCTCAACACCCAAGAGGAGCTATGTAGTAACTGTGATTATCAGATTTTGCCAAAATATTTATACAGTCTGTTCATAAAGAGACAACAATCAGTGTTTTCCAAGATAATAATCTATCTGATCTTACATAAAATGCTACCCAATCCTACTTGTAAAATGCTAATTGTCATTGTGTTGGAGAGGAAGTCAAAACTCCAATATTTTGCACCATTCTATCAGTTCTATTACAGTGAAAGATGAGATGTAGCTCTTTGTGAGGTGTATCTGTTCATTTCCAAAGGCTTTTTGTTGCAGGATTGGAAATAAAAAGATTCTCTAAAGGATTTCTTCCTGAACTTGTTTAATGTGTCTACATTTTGTTAATTTATTTGGAAGTAAGTTTTTAAAGCCAAATATTATTACACTATAATGTGCAATACTGAGTTTATTTGATTAAAGATGTGTTATTACTTGGAGCCTATTAAAAAAAAATTAAGCATCTCAACCTTGGATTTTGAATTGAAATATGTAATGATCCATGAATTCTCTGCTCTGAGTAGCCTGTTGATCGATATGGATTTCAATACTCTTATATTTTAACAGCTCCTGTTCTTACCTTCCGTTAGCATTTGTCATTTTGATGGTCTCCACAGCTATCTTGGAACCTAAGTACCTTCTCAGAATTTTATGTTACGAGTATAATAATAAAACTCAAACAACAGGAAGTCATAAAACTTATATTCATGTTTTCTTTCCATTTTAACGAGCCAGAGTTTGATATTTTTCTTTTACCACTATTTCTTTACCTCAGAAGTGATCCCAATGGTTTCAGTAAGAATGCTTGGAGAACAGAGTAGTATTCAGTCAATAAAATAGACTCAGAATGCATCTATTTTTCCAGTCATATGTATTTCTATCGTAAGTATCTTTAAAAATAGGAAGAGGGAAAAAGGTATGGAAAAATTCTATGATTCTAAACTTCCCTTCATCTTCGTGGACAAGCTAAGGGATAACAGAGAAGCTGATTGCTAAGACAGTGTTTTCTGTATTAGCCATCTTTTACATTAAAAAAAGGAAACAGTTGTTTTTGTTTCAGCCTCTGAACTCTTCTTTCAATGATGGGCTGCCAGCTTAGTTAAGAATATCAGCTACTATGTAGTTATACAATTCATCACAATTACTGAAATTAGATAGAAGCAGAATTATATGACTTAGCATTTCAGAGTCCTTCAGCTGAGTTTTTCATATACAGTATCTGATTATATGCCAGGCTGAGGATGCTGGGTCAGAGACAAACTAATCTGTGGATATCTTGGCAATACTTACTGCCTTCAACACCAAAGACATCAGTTTGTAGATTCTACAGTTTCATGAAAGCATCTTAATTGGAGAAAGGAAGAGGACCTGAAGCTTTGAAAATACACAGGTAGACACTGCTGTGGATGTGGACCATGATGGTCAGTGTCAGGGATTATTTTTGTCAGTGGCGTAGAGATCTGTGTTTTAAGCAGCTTGATCAGTTTTTGCTCTGACAGTTGCAGCTTTCTGTAGGTGGCTAGTTACACTTTATTAGCTGGCAGGACAATGGTGTTTCCTTGAGAAACAGCAGAGAATATCAGTGCACCTGCTCACACTCCACAGTGCTGTCTGAAAGGAAAGCAGAGTGTAACCCCTCGGCAGTGCTGGCAATGAAGGGTTGAGATCCATGCTTTTACAGGAACTGCGTGTGAGAATATAGTGAGCTGGTTTATTGACCTTGCTGCTCTTCTCATTGCATGATCTTGTCTTATAGTAAACTTCTGTGTCTTACATCTACATAGTTCTGTCATGGTGTGACTCAGTTTTGCACATGGTCATGCAAGTACCATGTAACCATTACATGCATCAAATGGCTCATCTTACCTCTGGTGGGTGTCTGACCCACCAAGAGGGTTCATCTGGACTCTGCTCTGCTACTGACTTCCATTTAAGGTCTTCCAAAACTGGGCAGGTCAAGAAATTTTATTCAAAACCTTTGGGCAAGAAAATGAGCTGTTGTGCCTACTGAGATCAACTGCTCACTCTAAACACATGTCATCATATTACTCCTCATGTCAGGAAATTTAGGCTAATACATATTTCATGGCAAGGATTTGGGCACTGGTGGTCTCTCACCAGCTGGACAAGCTCTCCTGGCTTCTTCACAATTCATACATTAGTATCACAACTCACTGCAGATATGAGTTGGGGGAGTAAATACTCATATTGCTTACCATAGAGAAAGCCAAACTGTCAAAGGAAAGGTTAAACAGAACTTTACCTGAAACTGCAAACATCAGTATGTTAAGTATCTCCAAAATAAAGTAATATGAGCAATAAGGTGATTTATCCATGAATGAAATATGCAATCTACTGGCAGCAAGAAAGAGAGAGAAAAACAAACATTTAATATGCAGAGGATTCAAAATTCCTCCTTAGAAATCACTGTCAACTTGGCTCACCTAATAGGTGAAAAAGTAATGCTCAGTTCAGGGACTGAGTTTTGGAAAAGGTCCTGAGGCAGGTGTAGGTGAGACATTCTGCACGAGCAGAAGAAGCAGTTTCAATCTGTTTACTTTGGCGAGTTATTTGTGCACAGGTTTGTTTTCCCTGTCTTGATATTGGAAGGTGTCAGCTTATCTCTCACTCTTCACATCTCTGTTCTGATATTTTCCTGTCATTTTTTGACATGACAAATGTGAGTTGCTCTAGGGACTCAGGCTCCAGCTCTCAGCCTTGTGCATCTCCCGTGAATGGCCAAGCCTGCACTGGCTGCTGTCCTGGGGATGGACATGGTGTCTCTGCTCCCCAGCAGGGCTGCCAGTGCATTGCTTCCAGGCTTGTTACCCTGCTGGAAAGGAAAAGTGGAGCTGACAGGAGTTTGTAGGCTGGAAAAATGCATAGGTCTCCTGTTGCTAAGCATGCTGTGAAGAAAGACGGGTGAATTTGTGGATTTATTTTTCATCAGTCAGCCTTAAGGTGTAAAGAAACATTTAAAAAGATATAGTTTCATTGAAGATCTCCAGTCTGGCTTTCAGGCATAGGATTTGAGGATGGTGACCTTTTGCAGGTATCAATCTGCCGTCAATCCAATACTGGGATATAAACCCACTAATATCACTCCTTTGACCAGGGAAGGAGTGGTTAAGTGACAGGGGAGTTGAGGTGGCTGCAGGCCACCTCTGTACAGAGATGGATGTTCACCTGGTCCTAGGGAGGAGCAGTAGCTGAAGGGCTGAACCTGGTCCCCTTGTGGCTTCAGCTGATGCCATGTGTCCTGCTGGAGTGGTGGTGAAGCCTCTCTGTAATGACAATGTGCATGTTTCAGTTGTACCATTTCTATATTCTTCATATTTTTTGCCAGTGAGAGTAAACAAACCAAATGTTTCTGTGTGTAAAAGTGGATCAGCTGCAGTTAAGAACGCCTTCTGCACCAATTGCTACAATTAAAAGCAGGCATGAGTGGGAATGTCTGAGAAGTGTCATATTCTGGGTAAATTTATAGCAGTTTATTTTATTGTTATGGATACAAAAGATGTATTAAGTAAGTTGGTGCTAAATAGAGTTATAAAACAGACAGAAACCTCATGCAAGGACTGGCAGCAATACCTCAAAACTCAGTCTATCAGGGAGCTTGAGACCCAAGCAATACCTCAAACCCCAGTCTCTCGGGGAGCTTGAGACCCAGGCAAGTGGACAGCACATCTACAGGACAAGACAAACACCCATCTACTCTGGGTGCTCTCCTGGGGGATGTCAGTTCTTCACTGTCCATGTGCACCAAAATCCTCTACCCAACTCCCTTCCCACCAGCATCTCTTGCCCCACTGAAGAGAGACAGGCTCCTGCACAAGGGCCCCTGTGTTTTCTTCCTTCTTCATTCAGTTCCACAGCTGCTTTACTGTGCTAATGCCAGCAGTCCTTTCCTTAAATTGCTGGAGGGTTTTTAGCTGCTGAAGTGCACAGTGCCCAGTGGAACAGGGTACTGAGCTCTGTCTGGAAACGTCAAGTTCTCTTCCTTACTCCACAGGGGATCTCTTCAGCCAGTGATCCCATTTCCCTCATGCTTTTGTTTCTTATCTTATATTGATAACTCAGAGAAAAGAGTATTCCAGCAGCATAATTATTCCAGGCCTATTCTAAAGGGTCCTTGGACCTGTGGAAGCCTTGGCCTTCAGGAGTTGTGGACATACCTGAAATAACAATTTTTCCAGCTGCAACTGAAAAAAGCACAAGTTGCATATACTTTTGTTAAGGTGACTGATCTTAATGTTTGACAAAGAGCTCACTGGTGAGCAGGCACTCTCTTCTTGGGAGAGCTACAATCTACTGGCAGTGAGCAAAAATAGTTGTCAGCCAGCTATCAAAAAAAAAAGAAAAAAAAAAGACATTTTTTACACCCTTACACCCTTTTTACAAGCCTTACACCCTTCTGGGGAAAGGAGGGAAGTTATAAATGGGATGCTGAGGTTAGGAATATGTTTGGGACCCAGTAGGAAACTTCCTTTTGGTAAGCCAGCTGTTTGTGCATGAGCTGCTGGTAAGTAGGTTTCACACTGCACTGGGCTCTCTGCCTCCTGGAAGCAAACACAATGTTGGTGGCTGGCTTCAAACACAGGTTATTTTCCATAGGAACAGAATACAAAACTGTGGAAAACAGGGAATATCAGTGAGAAGCTTCTTTTACTGGAATTTGTCATCAACTGATGTACTCCTCAGCTGCACTTTGGGTAATGCCCACAGGTTTGAGGGTGCTCATCAAGTTGAAGTTTTCATGATTTCATATGTTTTTATCTGATCCCTTTCACTACTGCAGCTGGTTTACCTCAAAATAATAGATAACTCAGCATGGTTCAAGTTGTTTTTTCCTTATTTTAAACCTCCCCTTCCCAATTAAACATTATAACCCAGAGCAGACTTATTATTAATTTGAGAGAATAACCTTAAGAACAACACTTACTTTAGATACTCATTCAAAAGTTTACGGTTAATTTATCCAGACATCTTACATACATCATTCTTATCTCTTGTCCATCCCATTTAGTTTTTGTGACCTTCATCTGATGATTAAACCATGCCTGGCAGCTAATACAGTGAGTTGAAGATGTGAAGACCTGTGAAGACTTATGGTGGTGCATCAATCAGAACCTCTAGATTGATAATTTTCTTTCTTTTTTTTTTTTTTTTAATAAAAGATATGGTCCATCATGACTTATCTGTGTGCTGAGGTATGTGTCTGGTTTGGGTATTTTTTTTCATAGTTACTAAGGATAGGTAGAATGAGATTAGCCAGTCTAGAAACACTTGGGTAATATCATAGTCAGAAACAATGATATTGATATATCTGGATAACTTGTAGGTTGCTCTTCACTGTAGACAGTGCCTGTCTACAGACATGGCTCATTTAAGATTGCTATAAAGCTGGAAATATCTTAAAGACGGTTGACTAACACAGTTTTCAGAGCAAAGATGGACCAGATGAAAATGTATTCACATCATCAGAACAAGAAATAAAAACCTGGAAATCCAGAGAGTTGGTTTTGGCTGAATGTCATAAATATGCAAATTTTAAGACTTGGAAATAGAGGGAAGAAAGAGAGGAAATAATCCTTATGGCTCTGACTCTGAAGAAGAAATCTTCCCTTAAATTTGCTATTCTTCTTTGACTGCCAACTCAGTCAAAGAAGCTTGTGACAGGTAGGGGAATGGACTGGTGGCAGTAACTGTTAATAAATGTGATAGTTGCAATAATGTCTAATTGCCCCTGGTGTGTGTTCAATGAATGTTTATTGTACAAATGCAATGGAAAGAAATATTTCTTGTACAGGACATATAAAAATATAAATGTAGCAGCAGTCCTCAAAAGTTGCTTTGAAGCACAGGATAATTTGGGGAAAAAATAGCCTAAAAACCTTCGGGTGTTGTGGTTTGTTGGTTTGTGTTGTTATTGTTGCTGCTGTTTTTTGTTTTTTTCCTTCCTTCAATGTTTCAGTTGGGAAATTCACACTTGAATCCAAAGGAAGAGTTCCAAGTGCCAGTGAAAAAGCGGACCCTGGGGTTTAGGAGGGTGAGCCATGGCACAGACACTGCTCCACATGGTTAAACACTGCTGCAAGTCCTAATAGGTCAGTGACAGTGCTGCAGGAACACCTCTGGAGCACATTGAAAATGTCTTGTCTCCATTTCATCACTCAAAGCATTTGTGTTGTATTTTTCTTGCAGCTAAAATCTGTTTGTTTTCCCAAGATACATTGTTGTACATCCCAGAACACGCTCTCTGTTTACTGGGAGTAAACGGCGGAGGGGAATGAGTGCTCAATGTGATGGACAGCAATGGGATCAAGTGAGACATCCAATGCTTCTGGATGCAGTAAAAGCTGCTCTTTTGCTCAGAGTGAATGTTAATGATGTTTCCATGGTTCATGAATAAGTTCAGTCAGAACATGAAGTTCTCAGGGGAAAAAGAACAACCTTCCCTATTAAAGAAATATGTCCATGTTGCTATTGAATGAGAAGTCAGCAGCCACAACAACAGTTGCTGACAGTAAAATAAATTTAAAATAAAAAAAAAATAAAAAGTGCTTTCTTTTTTTTTTTTAACAGTCAGTTCAAAGTCCTGAAGACATCAATGCAGAAATATCCTAGCTCTGTATGCTGCCAGTATTTTGTCCAAGCCCATGGCATCAGGACATCAGCCAGCTCAGATCTCTCTCTGTGTCAAGATTTGTTGACTTCTCTGGATCCAGTTCAGGGATTTCCTGGCCAAACCATATGCCCAGATTTTCTTTCTATAGGTAGCAGGGAAATGAAACATACTACACAGTATTGTGCCAATATGCAGCCCGGCAGCTAAACTGGAATATGCTTGCAACCACACCCAACTTCTGCTTTCTGTACTCTCTGGCACTGTGAGATTTTGTCTATGAGAGTCTCCCATGAAAACATCCTTGACCTGCTCAGCACTTCCCTCTTTTTTTCGGATGTGGAAGTAATGAATGATCTCTTCTATCTGATCACTGGCAAGGAACTCTCTCATGAAGATGTATCTACGCATTTACAATTTGGAGAGAAATACATTTGGTATGTAATTTGGATTTTGGTGTGAAACAGCTGGTGAAGATTTTGATACCATAGAGCTTTGGTGAAAGGTCAGACCAGGCAGCTCTGGGGAAGCCACAGCACGCAAATTCAGACCAGCACCTTTTTCAGTTGCTCTGGACTGGAGTGGGAGAGATGAAGATCTCATGAGCTCTCACAAAGGTGAGCTGTGAGGATGCTTCTGAGTGCCACTTGATTTTCATGTCGACAGTGGAGAAGGTTTTTGAACACTCTAAAATTCAGTGCATAATTCTGAGAGGGAAGAGGGGATTTGGTGGTTTTATCCCTTCCTGGTCTGATGCTGGTGACAACATAGTGCTGCTTCTGGCCCTGCTCTGCTTTGTTTGCCATCTCACAGTGGCACCCACAAGGCTCTACAGGCAGTGTGCCGCACGTGGACCTCTTTTCCCATCAAGCTCCAGGAGAAGGTAAGAATTATAGAGGTGTACCAACTTGCTGTGATCTCTTAAAATGGGGACAATTTCTAAATGCTGAATTACTTGATTAAGTCTGCTGTCTGCTTGCCTTTCAGGTGTAAGAATTCTTGGTCATTTCTGAAATACTGCCCCAAATCTGCCTTTAGAGAGCTGGAGAGCTGCAGTCTAAAGCTTTAAAGGGCAAAATATTAACCCTAAGTGAAATCTCTGAGATTTCAATTTATGTCCACTGTGATAAAAAAATATTTATATAGACTATACTGCATATAAATTCATTCTGATGGACATAGATCCTTGTTTTCCTCTTCTAAATGTAAATAGTTTAATTAAGGAAGTGTTGAGTAAGAATGAGCTTCTCCAGCTATAATTTACAGGAATAGCATGCTTCAGGATGAACATGAGATAAAAGCTGCCTTGAACAGCTTACAACCTAAACAGACAGATAGCATAGCTGGAGACAGGCTCAGTCATTCAATAAAGGACCAAAAAAGTGCTTTTTATTGAGTGTGGATTAGATTTTACTCAGTGTATTTCTGTGTTACAAAACCATTCAAGTGTGGGTATTCTGTCTCCTTATCTGGGTTGCAGAGTAAGGCCAGTTTTCCTGAACAGGCTGCATTAATCCAGGCATTCCAGCTAAAATTCTCAGTGCAAAGTCCTGCAAACTGCTGGAAATAATTTATTATTAGACATCCTTTATCATTTTTGAAGCAAAGCAGCAGATAGGAACAGGAACATTGCATAGCATTTTAGTGATGTTTTTATTGGACAGAAATAAAATATATGTCTAACTCTTAGTTGAAGGAATTGCTCACAGTTATGTAGTTAACTTCTAATTCATTGCCAGAATTTATTTGCTGTTAGGTGACATTGACTGCATTGACCAATGGCTCAGATTATTTTTTAAGGAACAATTTTATAGCTGAAAAGACCACATATTACAGAGCCATTTATAAAGTTTAAATGTCTTAAGCTAACAGTATGTGATTGCACAGCCAAAAGTGAAAACATTATGGCTTGCTAGGAGAACTCATAACTCTAATACATGGTTATGAAATTGGGCTCACGACAATGAAAACACAGCTTATGTCAGCACAGTCTCTGTAATGAAGCAGCAATTGTAATAGAAATCTCTGTGCTTCATCTTACCTAGGTGCTCAGCTTGTGCCTGTTCTCTGATTGTTCTGATTTCGTGCAGCCACACTGTGAAGCTTTTGTATGAATATTTAATACCATAATTTGCATTACACTGGTGCAATTGTGCGGGGGACTGTACAAACCACATAGCGAGAGCCAGCCTTTCTGCAATGAGCTTAAATTTTAAATTGACAAGAAGACAGAGAGAGTGGAAAAGGAAAGACAAGTAGACAGAAGGAAAGAGGCACATCTACAGTTTCCCTGAAAATGTGCAGTGGAGCGAGGGAGACAATACTTCTGAGCCTGGTGTCCTACTCATTCCCTCTCTAGGAAATTATTCATGTCTTTGGGTTGTGATAACACCATTTAGCACACTTGATAATTTACATCTTTACTCATTAATGAGATATTGGCTCCTTCAAAGTGATGTCTGTTCCTGTTGTAAGGAACATCTCATCACCAGCAAAAGCAATGAAAATATTTCATTCACAAGAGGATGCCCACAAAGAGCCCATTTTAAAGCCACAGGACTATCATATCTTCTGGTTTGTGGACTTTTGTTTATGGTCTAACTCATGTTAGCCCCATTTTTGTCTTATTTTGTGCTCAACTGCCAGTATACAGTGACACCTGCAATTTCACAGCAAGGCAATGAAGCCACTGAAAATTTTAACACTTTTTATATAGATGACACTGATAATGACACCAGTGGTTTCTATGCTGAAGTGATAATCTTTTCTTCACTTCTTTTTAATCAGCGTCATTCATCTATGTCATCATGAGTGCTAGAACTACCTTCAAGAGCAAATTTATTTTGGGAACTAGGTACAGAAATTTGTAATTTCCTATTCCCAGATCATATTTTATTAATGGCTTAGATGTTGCCAGTGATTACTTCAATAGCCTTCCATTCATGCAGTTAAAATGCAGATGATATATTTGTCTCATAATGGTTCTTCATCAATTAATTGGCAAGGCTGGAGATCCTTTAAGCCAAATGATAGCAAAATGCTCTGATGAGCTGTGAGATCGGAACACAAATGCAAGTGGGAAGCACTTGCTTGGGATGTATATAAAGGAAAGGCAACTGAGAGCCATATTTTTAAATGAAAAAACATATTAGGATTAAATTTCACAGCGATATAGACAGTAGATAGTACCTTGTTTAGTTTTCTGTAGTGTATCTTGGTGTTTCTACTGTGTATTCAGACTGAGGGAAAAATTCAGATTATATAGAATGGAATGAAACAGGAGGGAATGGAATGGAATGGAATAGAATAGAATAGAATAGAATATTTCTGTTGGAAGGGGCTTAAACTGGACATCTAGTCCCAGAAGCCTGACCAATGCAGGGCTGATCAAAAATTAAATCTTATTATAATGATTTAACACAGTTTTTTTGTTATATTTTGGAACAGGCTTCCTAGGGAGGTGGTTGATGCCTCAAGGCTATTAGAATTTAAGTGACATTTGGAGAGTGTCCCTAATCACATATTTTAGAGGTACACAATCTTGCAGGAAAGTGTATATGCCTTTGAGAGCATGCATGGGTGGATGTAGCTGTCTATCAACCTACAGCCTTGACCACTTGAGGATTTCAAGGCTGTCTCTTTCCTAAAGGACATAATCCCGTAAATCCTAACACCAACAGCAAAGGGAGAGTTTAATCCATATATAATCTGCAATGTCTGGGTAGATCTAATCTTTCCTAGTACAAGGCAGTGAGACAAATGCTTTGTACCACTATTTCCATATATTGCTATTAAATATATATTTACACCTGTACATGTGCTTCCAGATATAAAAGGAAGTGCTTCAGGAAGGCTTTTCATAGTTCAGTCTAGGGCTGGAGACAGTCTCTCATTAGAGGAGCCTTTCCTCCTCCTTTGTATTTACATTTATGCAACTGACATGAAGAAATTTTAGGGTCCACCCTTGTGGTTCTTTTTTCTTAGCCATGTAGCTTCTAGAAGTATGTTACTTACATAACTGCCCTGACTTTTCTCATTTCTTACCCATTCTTCTAGTGATACTTCTAAAATGCATAGGGAACGAACTTGGGCTTCTTTGTAGTAAAGTCCTAGCAGGTAGTTCCAAAGCATTACCCTCAAATACACACAAAAGATCAGTGTTTAAGCTGGAAAGCTAATTATATGTGTCAAGGTAGAACTACTAAAGAATTTTTGTTTTAAAAAAATCTGTAAAAATATAATGTCAAAAGTGTAAGCTGTGTCCTGCCTGTTCTGGTAGAAGGCACCTAAATTACTGGTCTTTTCTTGCCTTTTATAGATTGTTATAAGCACTTCTGCATAGCAAACAAATAGTATTATCATCTCCATGAGAAAGAAATTAAAGGGAAAAAAAAAAAGAAAGCCCAACAACAACAGACACTTCTTAATCATCTTGCTTTAAGAGATATGCTAGCTGTGAGCCAACAGTGTGTGTGGAGAGAGATAATTAGAAGAAAAGGAGAGATTAAACAAGAAAATTTAATTTATGTGTAAGATGGCAAACATGCTAAGATAAATGTTTAATCCATACTATTTAACTATTTCATTGTTCAGTTTGCTAGTTTAAATGGAACTGAAAGAAAAGAAACAGAAGCTCGTGGTCTCTTTGTGCTTTCCTAACTGGATCCACTTGTCTCTTGTTTTGTTTTGGGATGACAAACTCTAAAGGTAAGGCTCGTTTTCTCCCCTTTCCCAGTGCATTAGATAAGGTCTTTTGAATGCCAATATAGAAATGCATGAGGATATTTCTAAAGATGCTGAGTGGTTACTCTTCAGCATAGTTCGACACATTATCAATACACTGGCCAGCAAGATTTTTTTTTCCAGGAGAATCAGATTCTTAAGTAAAAAACCAGCCAGAGAAGAGTCCTGGAGAGTGTGATATGAAGTGCTTTTAGAGAGATTGATAGCTGCAGTGGCCCCCAAGCCCAGTAAGTCTTTGTACTCCTTGACTATTGAACTTAATTCCTACTCTTGACTTTGCAGATATTTTAAATATTTTGTAAAAAAGGGGGCACCTGAAGTTTCAGGGAGACAGAAAAGCTGAAACTACAGTGTGAAAACAGTGCTGTTTCTGGATAGCCATAGGACATGGGCTGAGGAAGCTATTCAGCTGTGCTGCCACCTTGTCTGTTGCTGTTCAAAGACCATCCAAGAACTGGGGTTCTTCCCTTGAGACTGCTGCCAGATGGACAATAAATAATAGCACAGGTAAGGCCTGGCTGCAGAAGATATCACTGAGCCAGAGAGAGATAGCTTTGGATTCCTAAGTAATTAAATGTCTCTTTCCTAAATCAACTCCGTTGCCAAAGAATTAATATTAAAAAAGAACAAGCTGAAAAGTGTCAAATTAATCCTGAGATATATCTCTAGCATACAGTGACAAAACAGTACCTTGGGTTTTTTGTATATTTCAACTTCTGCTATCTGACTGGATGCTAATTCTTAATCTGCCATGCTGTTTTACCCTCTTCTGTAACAATCTAGGATTATTGAGTAACCAAAAAATGCACTCATAAAAGCCAAACACTCCAAGAGCATAAAATATTTGCAACACCCAGTGAAATTCAGGATGTTTAGAACACATGGGATCTTGTAGCTTTGAGACTGGAGGCTCATATAGCTCCTGTAGAGGTTCCAACATTTTTCTTGAGTGCTCTGCTTCTGTGTGACATGATTGACCAGGTCATGATTTACAGCAGTGTAATTAAATTGAGAAGCCAGACCTTAGCAAAGTGAAAACACAAAGGACTCTGACTAGCTCTGAATCTCAACACATATACTACTTTACTGTTAGGGTTATTTGAATATTTATTGGGAAAGGGAAAACACTAATTACAGCCACAATTTTTGATTATAAGAGATGTGAATCTAAAGTCTACCTGGAACAAAAACATCTTAGTTCTCCTGTCTGGTCATGTTAACCTACTAGTGAAGTAAAAAACATTAAATACAGGAGGGATCTAATTTTGCCTTTCTTTTATTTAATTGAAAACTTTTTTTTAAAGGCTATTTAAGTGCCACACAGAAGCATTCAAAACTGGAGGGGAAAAATTATGATGAGAATTCATTGAATTGCATTTTTTTATTCCCTGCCTGGAGGAAGGTGACAGGTTCAGCTGTAGATGCTGCAAGTGGAGGTTTGCTCTCTGTAAGAGGAATCTCACCAGTTTGTCAGTCAGATCTGGGGCACTTGCTTCCAGTCATGGTAGAGGGCTTAGGGATTTCCTGGTTTCAGTGAATTAAAAATGAAAAAAGTGGAAACAAGTCTCAGCAGGGCTGTGAGATGGAGTGATGGGAGAGTGACAGGAGCGTATTGCTACACGTGTTAACAATTACCATCACGTGTAATTTCAGGTAAAAGAAAAGGCAAACAAGCAAAGGCTGTTAAAAATCAATAGTGATCCCAGGTTCACTTATTTTCCTCAGAGAGGAATTTTTCTAATCTGACATGTGTGGTGCAGTCAACATGCTGGAGGGAAGGGATGCCATCCAGGGAAACCTGAATAGGCTTGAGAGGCGGGCCTGTGCAAATCTCATGAAATTCACCAAGGTAAAATCCAAAGTCCTGCACATGGATTCGGGCAATCCCAAGTACAAATACAGTCTGGGCAGAGAATTCATCAAGACTGACCTGGAGAGAAAGACTTGGAAAGACTGGGTGATGAGAAATTTAACATAACCCACAATGTGCACTGGCAACCCAGAAAGCCAACCTCATCCTGGGCTGCATCCAAGGCAGGATGGGCAGCAGGGCCAGGGAGAGGATTCTGCCCCTCTGCTCTGCTCCTGTGAGAGTTCTCATGAGACTCTGCCTTTAATACTGCATCCAGCTCTGTGGCCTCCAAAATAAGAAGGATGTGGGCTTGTTGGAATGAATCCAGAAGAAGTCACAAATATGATGAGAGAGCTGGAGCACCTCTACTATGAAAACAGACTTGGTTGGTCTCACCCTGGGACTTGGAAGAGTTGAGATGTTTAGCTAGGAGACGAGAAGGCTCCAGGGAGACCTTACAGCACCTTGCAGTACCTAAAGGGGGCTACAAGAAAGCTGGAGAGGCACTTTTCACCTGGGCCTGTTGAGATAGGACAAGGGGGCTTTCAATGGTAAGAGAATAAGTTTATGTTAGGTATTAGGAAGAAATTCTTTACTGTGAGTGTGGTGAGGCACTGGCACAAGTTGTGCAGAGAATCTGTGAGTGCCTTGTTCCTGGAAGTGTTCAAGGCCATATTGAATGGGACTTTGAGCAAGGTTTTCTAGTAGAAGGTATCCCTGTGCATGTCAGAGGGATTGGAACTAGGTTGTCTTTAATGTCCCTCTTCCAACTCAAACCATTCTATGATTCTGTGGTATTAAATCTGCTGTTTAAAAAAAAAAGAAAAATCTACTGATTTCTGCTGAAATCAGCTGCTAGCATACATGCACAGAGCATCAGTGCAGCTAAAGAAGTAGATGTGCACAGGCCATGGCAACATGTTGTGAAGTGCAGGACGTGGGTTTGTCACACCTAACTTCCTATGCCTTCAGCACAGCTCAGATGGCAATGGGCTGAGCATGGGGAGCAGTACTCATCAGCACCTTAGCACAGAGTAAATTACTACTTTTGTTTATCACTATAAACTCTACTTGCCATATTGACTCCATTCTGTATGGATCTCAGTTAATAATGCAAATATATTAGGCATGCATCAGGGTAGGACCTATATCTCAGTTGATAATATAGACTTTCTATAGGTAATGGCACGCTGTCTACATTCTGACTGGAAGCAAATCTATGATACAGGTTTGATCTTTTTTTCTCAGCAACTTAGATAATTAAACCAAACATTGCTAATGTGCTGGCACTGTGCCATGGTAGATCCACCCATTAGGATATGAGCCTCGTAGCCCAGCAGGTATGTGTGTGTGTGGATAAGGCAAAACTCAGTTCAGTTCATGCAGGTGCATTGTGCAGGTGTCCTGAACCCTTCACAGGGTCACCACCCTCTGCAGGTGGTGCTTTATGTGATGTCTGTCAGGAATAGCTCATTCTCTCCCATCTCAGCCTCAGGGCAGGATTGCACGATGACTGGTTCATTACATTTTTCTTTTTCTTCTTTTTCTTTTTTCAATATTAGGTAATCTGTTTTTCTATGGTAAAGGAATGCCCAGACAGCACAGGTGTATTCTCAGTGACTGAGCATCAAGCACCAATACGTGGTGCTCTAGATAATGAGACAAAAAGGGCTGCTGTGGACCATATGCAATGACAAGACCCAAAATCAAGTTTCAGAAGGAAAAGATGCCTTTTTAAGGTAAGGGGAATATGGCTTCTGCTGTTTTACAACACCATGGCTTCTCTCCTGCACTAGTGCTTTATCAGCCCATACAGCTGGCTCTAAACAGGTTGTGAAACCTGTGAGCTACCAGCCTTGAGTCCCACAGGGAATTGTGTAGGAGCAAATGCTGGACTCCAACTTGATGCAAGGTTGATCAGGCTTGAGGGCACATCTGTCAGGGATGTGTCTGTGTCTTCCCACCTGTGCCTTGAGCCATCTGGACCCCATCCAGTTCTGATACGGAAGCCATGCACTCACAGTTAATTAGAGAGCACCTGAGCCAGAGCTGGCTTGTGGCCGGCGAGCTTTGAGTTATGAATGAGTGCCATCACCTTCCCATACATCCCAAATGCTCTTCTACTCAGCTCTACTTGCTGAATGCAAGCAAACCTTGGAGTTATCTGTGGATTTCTTTAACCAAGTTTTTTCCAGAGATTCACATCACCTTTCCTAAAGCTTCATTGCCTTCAGACCCAAAGATTGCCTCAGGGCTGAGCCCTCTGTATCCAAAGGGCTTGCTCTTTAGAGTTTTGGGTGTGTAGGTCTGGGGAAATAGAAATTCTGTGGCATTTGAGAGTTTGGGTGAGCTGACCTCTTCTCAGAAAACCTTGGGGAGAAGTCAGGGCAGTGAGCTGCCTTCTCCAAAGCCAAACAGCAGAGTGGTGCAGCAGCCATGCTCTAGCCGGGCTTGCTTTAAGCTCTGCAACAATTTCCAAGTCCAAGGAGTGCACTACCTGCTGTCTATTAGGCCTATGATAACCCTTGTCCCTAAGCTTTTACCTGGTGTTTGTAATGGGAGGATGAGGAGAAGAGCAGTTTTATGCTCTTCTGTGTGCCCATGCAAGGATCAAGGCCATGCTGAACTGTTCATTTAGTGCAGAAGGAAAATCTCAGCTTATGTGCTTTACTTGAGGATCTTCAGGGATAAACCCTTTTAGTGTGCCCCCTCCTATCTGTTTGCCATTCAATATTGCTAAGTAAACACTTTGGATATGCCTCATTGGTATTGTTCTTTGTTAAGCACTGACAGTGGCTTTGGCAGCCTGTAAAAAGCAGCAGAAGATGCCACTATCTGCTACTGCCAGGGTCGAGAATGTGGATGTGGAGCACTGGCTGTGCCCTGAGCTCAGCTCTCATGTTTCTCACAAAAGTGGATGTGACATCAGCAGCAGGGTCTTTCTGAAGCACTGAACTGCAGAGCACTCCAAGTGCTCTGAAGGAGCCAGTCCTTCAGCTGGGACTTCACGGTGGTGGACTTGAGCATCTGCCCAAAGACTTTGAGGATTGCTTTTGCAAGAGGGCTGCCAAATCCAGCTGGAGGACCTAACTCCTAATTATTATTCCTGTAAAGAACCGTCCATCTGTCACCAAGATTTATTTGGGAATGAATATTAAAATTTACTTCTGATTTGATGGGATAGTATCTGTCTCGTGTATATTCTCTAAGGATGGCAGGCTGACCAGAAGTCAGTGTAGTCTAAACTCGGCCAAAACGGAGAAAAAGGAGAGTGATGTAATTTTGTATATATATGCATATGTATGTGTATTCAAGTGTGTAAATATACTAACAAAAGTGCATTTATGCATATTGTGGGCAAAGTCAAGGTTGCTGTCAGTCCTTTAAGAATGAAGATGGGGAGGGTGAAAACATTTGAAAGCCTTCTTCCCTGGCCATTTTTTCTCCTAAACTCCTCTTCTACCAAACTGTTGGAGTGACAGTACCATCCAGCTTATTTCATAAAAGTAGATATTTCTTTTAAAGAAACAGTAATATGCACCTTGAGTTCTGATTTGGGCTTTGATTTGATATAAAATATCTTAATTAATAGACCTTTGATTGCTACAATAACTTACAGTTAAGTGGTATTTTAATTTTTATGTTATTTGACTTTATTTTAAAAAGCAATAGATTTTAAATGTCTCTTTATTCTTTTTATATTCTTTCCATTGGTGAAAGATATATTTTTAAAAGTTGTTTCAGGATTAAGCTTTTTAAGTATCACAAAAATGAATGTACTGAAATATGACCTTTTCCATCTGAAAAATCTTAAAATAATTAGGTCAAAGTTTTTATTGTTGGTATTTGTGCTACAGTAATTCATGGCTGATAATTTAATTGAATTTTCATATGTATGAAGCAGATGTTATAGGTTCTCTGCTACATCACTATGGTAGTGTTAGTCATGCAGATTTATAATAAAGCAATCCCTTATTGTTCCTTCCCACATTTATCTACATTTTGTGCTGCAGCTGATTTCACAATTGTCTCATTTAATTATGAACATTGACATCATTTACAGGATTTATGCATCTAATTAAGTGGGCTCTAATAGAGAAGTTTCAGAAATAAAGCCAAGAGACTAATATATGTTTGCTAGTGGCTACATTGGTTTCCATTGTTCCTCTTCAGAAAGAGGACAGAGGAAAAAAATAAGGTATTTGTCTCCTGATAACAGAAGGAGTCTCAAAGTAAAATATTTTCAGTCTTAGCATTCACATTATATATGAAGGAATATTTTAAAATGTTAAATTTATTGTTAATAGTAAATACTGTGTAAAAGTAACGGAGCAGAATACAAAAGGAGGAGTGGTAGTGAGAACTGAGAAGCCATAGTATAGAGGCAGTCTGTTGACCAAGGTCAACAACAACTGGTAAACTACTGATTAAAGTGTATATTTATTCATTGAATATGACTTTAAAAACTGTATGTGCATGACACTAATACAAAGTGTGAACCTTTTCATTTTCCAGGCAAAGATAAAATGAAAGAGATTTGTTGATTAATGATCCTCTAAACTGGTGGAATGGCCCAGCAAGGTCAGGAATGAGAAAAAATCCAGTTCATTAGTCAGCAAGTTTTCCCCCTCATGGTTTAATTGCTCAAGCTTTCTTATTTATTGGTCAAGACAAGGGAAATGAGCAGCAAAAAGGCCATCTACACTATTGTTGAACTCTGTAACAGGCAGATATAGCTTTTTGCCCTTCAGGAGTTTCCATTTCTGCTCATCTGGAAGCCATCAAGTGTTGGTGCAGGCACCACTCACAGGCAACCACAGGTAATATTACTTTAGCCTGACCTCCATCACAGACAGGACAATAACTGTGTTTTTCCATGTCAATAAATCTGTGCAAGCTTGGTGGTCCTTCCTGTTTTAAAGCCTTCTGGTGAAAGGACAGTCTGCTATGACTGTGAATGCTTTGTTTGGTCATTTATTCAGGACCAGGCTCATCACCAGGAGCCCTTTCTCATTAACTATGGCAGTGAGATAATTGGGGTGCCACTGGTAGGAGCAAAGATGTTCTATCTCATGGTAATGCCTCGTATCCCAGTAAGTCTTGAGGTAACAGGCATTAAAAAAGATTTGAGCCTAGAGTAGCTCACAACTGATGAATAATGATGACTGGTGAATCATGAAACAGCAGAATTCAAAGGGACATCAGTCATCTGCATCAATTATTATCCTTCTTTACTATCATAACCTTCCTTTTCTCTTTCCTCAGTCAGAAAGTTCATCACTCTCTGGCAAATCCATTTGCATGAATAATATTTGTGAAATTCTCTGAGTTTAGAATGATTCTGTATTGTAATGACATAATCCTATAACTTTTGTGTCTACTCCCAGAAAACATGAAAAACAATTTATCATTTTCTTTTACATTTTTGAAGGTTCATATGTCTCCTTTCAGTCTTCTGTACACTCAACAGGATTATTTTTTTTCTAGTAGGGAATGGAGAGAGGTATTCAATACCCATGAACTGAATACTCATGTGTAGAAGTTTTCAATTACATAGATGCCATCTGTCTCCCACAACTTTCCAGTGTAATTGCAATGATGAGTACTTCTTTCTATTCTGATCTTTTCAACAAAATCTTGGTGCTTCTTTTGTTTTCATGAAATGTTAGAGATCCAGGAGTCATGGCATCATTTGAAACTTTCAACTTCTCTTAGAAAAACTTTTCAGAGAGTTATAGCAGGGTGGGAGAAGAAGGGGAAATTTCTTCTGCGTCAGTTCTTCTTCTCCCTCCTTATCCCTATGAATGGCTTTTTTTCTCTCTCTTTAAAATTACAGATCAGAAAAAGCTGTTATTTTGCTTATTTTATCAATTTACATGAAAGAATATTAGCTAGCATTATGTTGGCTAGCAGATCACACAAGAGGTGTGAAAGCTTCCCCACACCTATGGTCAAGTAGGAAATGATAACTGTACTAGTGGCAAACTATAGTGTTTTTGAGAACCCCATTAGCTCCGGAGAACTGCATCTTTCTCTGAACAGAGGAAAATCTGATGGCTAGGATGTGATATTTTTCATCTGCAGGCTTTCAATTTGAATAAAAACCAGAGGCAGAGGTGCTAGCTTTCGTTCCTCATAATATTGTCTCTCCTACCAGCAAGCTGAGCTGATAATACATTGAAAAACTGTAGCTGGGTGGCCATTACATTTAATCCTCCAGCAGTTAGTCCTGCCCTGTTGTTTCTCATCCTTACAAAGGCTACCTTGCAAGTACCCCATGGTTTGTCCACTGCCTCCAAGCACATATTTCTGGTGGAGTTCTCATGTAATGACATGGCAGGGAGATCAGGCTAGCTGTAAAGTAAAAAATGGATCAGGCTGTGTGAGAACCACAAGGTGACTTTACAACAAGAGCCCTATCAAAGAGGGAGAGGTGTGACTAGAATTAAGCAGAAGACAACTGTGGCAAAAAGGTGCCAAATGACAGGATGGAGTCATCTGTCTGAAAATATCTTAATGTCTGCCACTTAAGCACACACAAGTGCTTGAATAGGTGATTTATTATAATGTTAGTGTGTTGCACTTCTTTTTCCTCCAAGCGTTAGAGGAAAAGTCATGTTTCATTTTAATATGCTGGATGTGTTTTCTTTCTGTCCACAGTCCACAGTTAAGTGATTTAATTTTCATGTCTGACTTCTATTTCTTCCATGGACCCAGGAATGTTACATCTGTAATGGTCTGATGAAAAATCCTTTAGAAGTCAGTGGAAAGTCTTCCGCTGACATTAATGGCCTTTAAATCACACTTTAAATCAAAGTTTTAAAGTGAAGAACTGAATTGGTAGCTTCTGTATTTCTGCAGATGAGTTTGTTGATGACACTGGGCTATATTTTTAAGAGCTGAATATTCACTTTAGCATGAAAAACAGCTAATTGCTCTTCTATGTACAATGTCTGAAAATGAGCTCACTCTTTTTTGAAAACACAGTGGATGACTTTTCTCTCTTTTCCTAATGTGTTTCCATTGTGTTGAACCAAAAGAAAAATCACTCTATTGCTATAAGCTATTCATATTGTCATCCTCTGTGTATCTGTCACCCTTGAATATTCTTGTAGGGGATAGTGAGAGTGGGGAATAAACTCATCTGAACTCAGCAGGAAATTAAGGATGTACTTGCAAAATAAAGCGAGCTACAAACAGAAATGCTTTCAAAGAGAGAAGGAAGAACTCATGGAGAAAGCATCTGCAAATATAGAAGAAAGAGTTTACTGGTCCTGAGCTAAGGGACCATGCCCACAGCAAGGTGGGAGGGCACAGGTGGGGTGTGGGGACTTTACTTTCTCATGGCATCTAACAATCACTGTGAGAGGGATGCATGAGGTTACCTTCCTGCATGCTCTAGTGTGCTCTGGTTTTGGAAATGTGTGAATTGCCTGCGACTGTCAATCTAAGGGAGGCTTTTGCATTTGCCTTTTCTGTCTTTTGTGAATGCCTATGAATCCTAGGACTTCTATTCTTTTGTACGTTTTGTCTTGTCTCTCTGGAAAGGGAATAGAGGATAAAAAGGGTTCTTGAAATATACTCAAAAGAGAGTGGTTGGATAGAGTGGCTGAGAACAGGCGTCCCTGATGCACATCACAGACTCTCAGGTGCTGGTGCTGCCATGTAGCAGTGATAGTGAGAAAGCAGTTCAAAGCTTTTTGAGATTCCTTCCTGCATCTGTATTTCTACCCATGGGTATTCTCATTCTGCTGAGAGAACTGTATTCAGAGAGATGATTTTCACACCTGTAATTACCACTCATTGTTCCCACCTTGGAATAGAAGTGTGAACATGTGAGGACACAGACTGCATTTGGGATTATTTCAGGCATCTAATGAACCCTTTGGAAGCACTTCCAAGTGTATTCATATCCTTCACACCATGCTTACACTGTATACAGCAGGCAAGGGAGTGTTCCAGAAGAAGGTTGTGTCCCTTAATTCTAGCCAAACACAGTAGTATCTCCATGCAAAACTATTTTGTGTCTGATTACTATTTTGTCTGAAAAGCAGTTTTTTCTTGCTGAAACAAGATCCCAATTTCCTGTTGCTCTTCCAGCCCTTCTCTATCAAAAGCAGGAAGATGAGCTAAACCCCAACCTACCAGAAGAAGCAAACCAGCCCCTTGTACACAGAGTGGCAGAACTTGTTAATTAGACTCAAGGCTTTCCACAATGCCCCACATGCTTCTGCAGTGTTGAGTTCAATCACCTTGGATCTCTAAAAGCAAATGCAGGTGAGCATTCTGTCATCTCTGAGTGGTGTGCTGTGCCTTCACCACACATGCATGCTCCCTGTACTGCAAATGAATAGAGTGGGAAATGCCTGGGGTAACATACTTTCCCTGCTCTGAAAAAGCCACACATCTGCTAATATTTAGGGTTCTTCTCTTTCATTTGGTAATCCCCTCACCTTTCATATACAATGCCATCTAACACCCCACTTTCATTTTCCAAGGATAAAACCCCACAGATTTCACTCATCTCACATTTAACGGATTATAATCCCCAAAACAGAGAGAGAAATTATGCTAAACTCCTGGCACAATCTATTCAGCACACTGCTGAAATGAGGCACCACAGCCCCTGCTGAGGTACATTTGCAGCTCTTCATTTCTTCACACACATAGAGGATGCCTGAAGCACTTTACATCACAATCACAGCTCTCCTGATTGCTCCATTTTATCTTCAGCCCTACAGGACACTTACAGTTAATAAATTGGGTGCAGCTAAACTACTGGCAGGTGCTTCTTCCTTTCTATAATTTCAGTCAGGGTCAGCAGAATTAAAGTTGTTTGGGTAAATAATGTATATATATTGCTTATCTCTGTTATTTTCTGGTTGTCAGAGGTCTGAGATTTAGGAGTTAGAGAAAATACTGTTAATAACTGCAAATACCTCTGGGCTTTGAAGAATTATATGTCCTGATGACTCTGAGTATTTTTACAAGAAAAGAAAACTCCTCCCTAAGTGCATATCCTGGACGTATTTTGGACTCCAACAGCTAGAAGTGAAGCTGTTTATGGGTGAGTAGTGGGTGGTATCCCTGCCCATGGTAGGGAGGTTGGAATTAGATGATCTTTAAGGGTTCTATGAACTAAAATCTTGCTATGATTCCATGAATTATGATTCTACAGTTCTATTTTTCTTCTCTGTCGGAGCTATTGTTGATGTCTGCATGAGAAAGAACATGATTTTTGTGTAAGGTTATTGTCTTGCAGATATCATATGTAAAGAGGGAAACTGTCTTCAAGCTCTTGACCTTCAAATACCAATTCCAGGCACCAAGTTCTCACGTTTCAGACTCTGAGAGTCACTTCACAATGCTGAACATGTTTTTCAACAGATGTGCACAGGCTGGATTTGCTTGTATTTTATTGGACATTAAGGAACCTCAGCAACTTCCAGGAGTGCCTGCAGCAGTACTTGCCACCACTGGAATTTCTGTCAGGCATGAGCCCAGGAGGAGCACTGCTTTTTGTGGTGCTGTGTACTGCTCCTGCACAAAATTGTCCCATGTCACTGTCCGTGGCCTCAGCATGCAGCCTCCTCCTTCGCCATTAGGAAAGCACAGAGGAGATATTTGCTGGAGGTGTTACAATCACAACTATCCCTTTAAGGAAGTGGGACATACCCTATCTTTGTTCAGCTTAATAGGTAACTTATTTTATCACTTTTCACATTAATTACCTAAGTATTTGGGGCTTCTCCTCTTATACCACAGGGAAATCCTATGAAACTTGTCTAAAGAGAAATAACTTTTCCTGCAAACCTTCTTTTTTTGGGAAGAATTGCTTTTTCATTAAAAGATGTTCTTAACCTGTAGTCAGAGAGTTCTTGATAGAGCTGTACTGAGCAGTACCCAGGAGTCAAATATCTTTTGCATATGCTTTTCAAATCCAGAAAACACCTGTACTGGTTCTGCTGTGTCCAAGACTGAGCTCCCCTTTCACTCAAGGCCTACTCAAAGCCAGGAAGATGGGCCATGTCACATCTTCTTATGTACCTCAGTATATTTTTTTATGGAAGTACAATCCATCCTACTTAACATTTACCAATCTTCCTGTGCATGTTTTGAAATGAAGAACATTTACCTGACCTGCACCTGGAACTGGAGTTGTACTTCTTCAGAAAAATTAAGGATATGCTACTGTCTGACTTCCAGAAATGACTGTACTCCCATAGATCACTTGTGTAATGGCTGTCTGAAATCATATACAATGACCTAACTCTTTATTTAATAGAAATTTTTGTATGGATTTAGCTGCTGCAGTAATTTTTTTTTTTTTTTTGTGGGGAAATGAATTCTTCCAATATAAGCAGAATCCTGTCAGTAATGTTAATTTAGTCCATACGAAGCAGGACCATAAAGACTTCAATTTCTAACAGTAGCCACCAAGACTCTGGCTTTTGCTACAGCTCTGCTGGACCACTTTTCCAGCCCTTTTGACTAATATTTCATATTCATGTCCTGTGTGCTTGCAAAACACTCTTGCAGTTAATTTTGTGTGAGTGGTAATTCCCACGATTCCCATCTCACCCTTATGCTTCTGCAATTACTCTTATTCCTTCACTATAGAGAATTATTCCCACATTTTCAAATTATTTTTGAAACATTTTGCACACACAACTCTGCTTATGGCTGCAGATTTAAGACCTGCTCTGGCTCTCTGTACTTGTCCTGCCCTTGATTTACTGTTTGAAATGGTAAATGTGGAACATTTATGTAACACTTTTCCTATGGAGGCTCCACTCTGCAGAACAAAGGTGGCAGGTAACACTATCCCTGTTTTACAAGTGGTAAAATCTGACATAATGGCAGTTTCAGTTGATTCAGGCAGTCCTAAAATTGGGGGAGGAACTCCTGGAGTTGTGCTTCAGCAAAGTAGCATTGAATTGAGCGTTTGTAAAGCACCTGCCCTGTGACACATCTCCTCCCTGACACAGGGTTGAAGAACAGCAGTATTGAAACGGGGCAGAAAAAGTGCCGGGACAAGCATGTATTGCTGGCTGTAAGTGTGAGTTGGGAGAGGAGTGCCTGGAGAGCAGCTCTGTAAGGAGCAGTCTGGGAGTGCTGGTCAGCAGCAGCTCACTGTGAGCCAGCAGTGTGCCCCCGCTGCCAAGAGGGCAAGCCACATCCTGGGGTGCATCAAACACAGCAGAACCAGCGGGTCAGAAGAGGTGAGTGTCCTGCTGTATCCAGACAGGTGTTTCACATACCTTTCCCCTGCCCTTTGACACCCCTGCTATGTATGTTGAGGTCTTAAGCCAGCCTAAAGTAGCGTAACTGCATGAAAACCAATGGAATGATGCCGCTTAGAGCCAGCTGACAGCCTCGATCATAAGCAGCCATCTCCCTCTGTGAAGGGAGACAGAGCCAAGCTTGCTTTTTGACATGCAGATGGGATATCGATTGAGGAGCAGTTGAAGACCACCAGGATGGTTTTGTTTCCGGTGTAAGCATCAGTCTTCATTACAGATTAAAAGTACTGTGTCCATGCAATTGCTCTGTTTCTCTCATCATTTATTTTAATCACTGCTGACTTTCTGTTTTGCCTCCAGTCACTTTGCTGTGACAACAGTGATTAATAAGGATAATTCAGAAGGATAGTCATGGACAAAGTAGGATTTAATTTCTTGGCAACAAACATATAGCTTATCTTTTAAAGGGAGAAGTCTAAAATTAAAATGAATTTTTAAAAATATTGTCAATTCTGTAAGCCATGCAGGACTTATAAGTGACAAGGACACGGTAATCCAATCATGCTAGCGAATCATTATATATCTTGCACCAAATAATTAGAAAGAAATGGGAGACCAAGTTATACATGTGCAGGGGTTTCATTTTGGTTAATCACAGGTTATTTTCAAGACTTAGTCCATTCTGCAAGTCCATGTGCAACTCCTGTAGAGCCACATTCAACCTGGAAATGAGGCATAAACAGAGGTTTGTCAAAGAATTATTAACAGCTGTGGACTGGAACCCAAAAATCCTTTTCACATTTTATATGCTACTGGGTGTGACAAAGAATAGCCACAACCTGCTTTTTATTTCAAGAAACAGATGCAAAATAGGAATTGCAAAGGCCTTGCTCTATTTTCTTTCAGAATTTATTACCCCACTGGCTGAGCCTTTAGCAGTTCAGATTCAAATAATATACTTCCCATGCCACACAAGACTGAATTTTCAGCCGCATTCAAGTTCTGGTAATGGAAATAAGTCAGCCTTGTCTTTTGTTGGCAAATGGATGTTTGGATTTTCTAAAGAGATTGTGGGAATAATACAGCCAATATTAAAGATTGTCACACAGAGTTTGGTCAAAATGTCCAAACCCATCATCAGACTTCTCAAACTCTACACAAATAGAGCTAAATTAATTTTCAGGGATACTAGAATCCTAACACTGCTCTTGACCTTAGCAATACTGGGATACTCCAGGACAGGGAGAATTAGAATACTTTTATTTGTCTGCTAGATATTGATTTAGCACCTTAACCTATTTGATCTATGTTTATCTCACCAGGTTAAGCATGGTGGTGAAAACTTCTGGGTGTGGAGGTATATTGTCCTGGATCAGCTCACATTTGCAGTAGGTAGATGCTCTTGGTGCTTCACCAAGACAGGGTGAAGCCAGCTATCTTTTGGGAATGGTTCCTGGGCAGTTAAACATTTAGGATGTACTTGGAATTTCAGTAAAAGAGAGGGGGTGAAAAGCCCACGTGTATACCGGGGAACAGTCTAATGGTTTATTAGCAAAGATGACTTTGTTCAGGGTGTGGGAACATTCCTGGACATATTTGGATTTATTACCATAAGTGCAGTGTTTTGTGTCAAAGTTTTTGCTTAACCTCTTAGGGGAGTCAAGTATAAGGTAATACATTGGGGTAATCCTGTGGCTTTTACTCTGTTGAGAAACTTAGCTTTCCAGGAAGGTAATTTTTGGAAAATTAAATCCATCTGGGTACTTCAGGGTTCTCAACTACCCATTGGTATAAATATCTACCATGTTTGTGAAGGACCTTGCTTCAGTCCATGTGATATCGAAGAGGAAGCACTTGTTCAGGAATAAATCCTGAAAATGGGGAGCTTAGCACAAAAGCTGCATGTAGCAAAAAAGCATAAGAATTTAATGTGTTACAAGTGGGATTTCCCATACTACACAAGAAAACTATCAGGCATCTCACTCCCTTGTCTCCTCCTCCATTGCAAACACAGTTATGGGCTTCTAGTGTTTGGTTTGGGCCCTGCTATTTGTCATCTCACACTTTACTGAGTGCCTTTTACTTGTGGGCTGGCACTGAAAGCAGAGCCTTTTCAGGGAAAGCTTTCACCTCTGGGCTCCCAAAATGGTGTGGCAAGGGCAGTTTCTTACCTTGGCTGTGGCTGAACGAGGGTGTGATGGAGCTGCAAGGCAGTGGCTTTAAAATAAAGTTCTCTTTTATTTTCTTTTTATTATTTTCTCTCAAGGGAAAAAATGGGGAATCACTGTGAATCTAGAGCAAAGGGAGCAAGTTAATATTTAGGAGCATTTATTTGGAAAGCCCAGGTTTTCTATTCTCTCTTCTTAGGCTGAAGTCAAACCTCATACCAGAAACATCTGCTCATCTTGCCCAGGGTGAGGGAGATAAAAGTCAAGATTGCACTCCTTCCCCAGGCCTTCTCTCCCGAAGCAGAGCCTCAGAGCTGGAGTGGGAAAAGTGTAGCTTGTTTCTTCTCAGTCCACAGTATGATGCTAACAATAAAGTTTGCATAAGAGCAGTAAACAATGCTTGGTGTTTGTACATGCCATTGAACATGTGAGTTGAGACCCACTGCTACCTCAGATTTTAATTACTCTAAGTGATTTTCTCCCTTTCTTTAAAGGTATATGAATTTTCCACATTTTATTATCAAGTCAGAAACATGCCTATACTGCCTGAGGACTGTTCAGTACCTGTTCATCCAATAGGCACACAGGTTCTTAGGTGCCCCATCTGAGAAAGAACACGGTAAAACACATTCCACAGCGCTCCAAAGAGGGCAAGCACACTTATCTAAAGTGGATCAAGAGAACACAGGCATCTGTACCACATGTTCTTTTAATTAACAAACACTTTACCAGCACTGTAACTTGTATTCACAAGATGCCTCTGAATGGAAATCTGACTTTAGACTTCTTGAAAAGTGCTCTAATGAGAAATTAAAGCTGCTGAATGATCTTATCGGAAAGGATTCTGAACACTTTCCTTGGACTGAGAAACAAAATCCCTGAATGCCCTTTTGTGCTCAGAGTCACTGAATGTTACTGGCTTCTTTAAGAAATGTTCTTAGCTGGCTATTAAATGAGATTGGAACCAATCACACAATCTCTCACTGATGATTTCTGGAATAAAGCATGAAAAGAAGCAGATAATTTGATCCCACATTTCCTCTCCTGGTTCTTTCATTTTGTTTAGTGCTTGTGACTGATTAAACAGCATTCAAATGCCAAGAAAGGGAAGGAAGGTGGGATGTGTTTTGAAGGCCTTAGCCAAAAAGAAAGTTCATTAAATTTCTTTGCAAAAACAGCTAGAGACCTCATAGAGAAATATATTTGTATGTTTTTGAAATGCAGCTCCTTGGAAAAAAAAGAAAATTGTATTTCCTTGGGTATGGCCAGCTAGGGCATAGAGAGAGGATTATCACAGGAGCATTTAGGAGCATGGCCATCAGGGATCTATGTCTGTTCAACTTTCTAAAAATCCAATTTCAAAAATCCAGAAAAGGGAAAAAAAATTATTAGTTAACAGAACTAAATAAGAGAACTGTAAAGAACATGCAGATTTTCTTTCTTTCTCTCGGAGGCAAATTTCTGAAGTGGTAATGCATGAGTACGTCAGAAGCTCTATTAAATATGACTTAGCAAGGGTTAATAGACCAAGGTCAAATGAACACATGTGCAGAAGAAACCAGAATTTGGATCTGTGAAGTTTGCCACAAGCTCCACCAGGGCTGAGATTTAGCTGGCCTCTAAAATTTTCGGGAGTGTTAGTGAAAGCCTATGAATTCTGAACTGCAGGTTTTGCTGGCTTTGTAACAATCAGGAGGTATTTCTTCAGGCTAAACAGATGACTTACAGACCTCTTAGAAGTACTATAAAAACAAATATTAGGAAATAATACACTCCACGCTATGTTAGTTTTGTGTAACACATTGCATAATGTTTCTATGCACAGTGCACTTCCTTTGTTGTGTGAAATATTCACAAGCTTTCTCAGAGAGATATAATTTTTCTGCTGTGGCATCAGCTGTGTAATCAATGTTTTATTGGCCAACAAGATTGAAATGCAGCTCGTTCAATATTATTATGTGATTGAGGTTAGAAATCCCTCCCCCACCTCCAAAATAAAGTATTAGATAACCTTTATTTAACATTCTGGTGGGTAATTAATTTGATCTGAATACTTACAACTGATACAGACAGGATATTTTTATAGCTGTGGAGGTTGGGATGGTGGCACTGCACATATGTTTAATTCCTTATCATCATGATGATCTGCAATGTTTGTTTGCTAAAGGCAGGTGGAATGAAGCTTGCAGTGGCAGAGATCTGGCAGCAGTGACAAATCGTGTACAGTTCCCACTTCCTTTCAACAAGACCCTGGGAAAAACCTGCAAGAGCATCGGATCACTTTGTTTGAGTTTTGAACGCCTGCTCTGAATAAATCTCTGTCATCATCAGCCTCCCCTAGTCAGTTGAAAGATTTAGGCATTTGAGAGCACAAACTGGATGCCTTCTTTTAGGTGTCTCGTCTGAGATGATCAGTTGAGGGTGAAATCTTCCATTCTCTTTCAATGCCTATTTCTTTCAAAAAAATTGTGAGGAGAAGCTAGGAATCTCCCTAGCTGTTGAAGCCCACACTAAAGGCATTTAATCAGGTGAAATCCAATTTATAGAAAAGGCCAAAATGCTACCAAAAGGCTCTTTGTAACTGTATAAACTATTGCTAGGGAGTCAAAAATCATCTTACAACAAAGAGCAAGAAGTAAAACATTGATTATCCAGTGGAAATGGCTACTACACAATCCTATTTGTGCTTCCTACTTCAATGAGAGATTTTGTCACAAAAAAAGGTAGAAGGAAAAGCAAGAAATTGAAAGCATATACAGTGGAAACAATTTTTATATTGTTATTGTCAATTATGTTGAAATTTTTGTCCAAAAGAGTGCAGAAATACAAAGCTTAACAAAGTTGCTGCACACAAAAATAACCAGATTGAACAAACACTCATTGCAAATTCTTTCAGTGTAAAATAATTCACAAACAGAAACACCTTAAGGTTGTAAAACATCTTGTCATGCATCTTGAAACATGTTGATGTGACAAGCTACAAGATGAATGTAATTTGGCAGGTATACATTAGGACAAGTACTGTATCACATGTAAATACCTCCCTGTTTTCAATAGAACTTAAGTTTCTAATACCCCAAACTGCTTTTGAAAAGCCAACACAAGCCCTTTTAGGCAGTGTGAGCACAAATTACTCTATTGTTCCTCGGAATGAATCTGAAGTTACATATGATGAGGTGTAATCAAGCCAAGTAAAATCAGGAAGTTACCACCCATCATGTGGTACCACATAGCACTGATTGTATGTACCTTCTTGGCATCGAATCATTGTGGCATAAGAAACCAATGCCCAGCAACTGGCTGGTAATAATGGACTCCATCCTTTTTCCCACCATTTGAGAAACACATTTTCCTTCCTCTAATATATTCTGTTTCATTGTTGGAATAAGCCAGGAGGCACAACTGTCCAGATGTGGGAGCTCAGCTGCATATGGGTGATTTGTTCACCTGTCATATGTCAGCCTTGTTAGATCATGTGTCCACACCTGCTGTGCTATGTGCTCTGGACCTGGTTCTTTCAAAGTGCTCCTTTGGGTTCTAAAATGTAAAAAAATTTTGAAAAAAAATCACTTGTGCATCAGTCAAACATAGTTTCTAATTACAGTCTAACCAACACTGACATTTCAATGACAACAGGCACAAATAAATCTGCCTGTCAATTCAATCTTTTCACAAGAATTGGTTTGGATACTGTAATTTTTTTCCTTCTGGTGAAAAGTTTCAGAAGAACTAAGAGCAAAAGTTTTAAAAACTAGTACTGTTAAATGCCAGTGAAGTCTGTATGCAGTCTTTGTTCAGAGCATCAGTACAGATGAAAGAAGGATCAGAAACATCTTTTTTCCTACTGTTACCCCCAGGAACAGACACTGATATGGAAAATCAGTCTGTCCCACTGTTTGTTACAGAAGGGTGGTCCTGATCTCACTCTCTGAAAAAAACCCTAGAAGAAGGGTCTTCAATCTGTTTTTTTTTCCACCTTCTGTTTCAGTAAGCATCTCCAGCAGATTCTTTCTGAAAGTCTCAGAGACACTAGAGGTCAAGTAATTCCTTAAGATTATCCTTTGGGACACATCACTGAGAAAAGAGTGAACAGTATGAACTGTAGGAAATGGTTTCTATAAAATACATATTAGAGCAGCACAGCATGATAGGATTCCATGAATAATTGTTTTCTTGATTTGGATGCTAAATGGAAGAAAAAGGTTTTTTCCAACATGCAACATTTTTGGGTTTTAACTTGTCTAAATAAAAACCACCCAAAACAATAAAACACTGGAGACATTTAATTTGATCTGTAAATAAGAATGCCTTTCTAATTTTAGAAATCTTTAGGAAAAATGATACAAATGGTTCTAGAGGACTTTGTTTAAAGTCTTTTCACAAAATGCAGGAAGAAACTGAAAAGTGCCCCTTTTAATCAGTCCTTCAATATCAGGGGAGCTTTTTCAAGTCTGGGACTGGAGGTCATTTCCCTACTTTGCCTAGGGCAGGAAGTCTCACATCTCCTATGGATATTTCCTTAAATTGCTACTGGGCTTTTTGAGTGGCTTGTTCTCAAATTGTAGTTTCATAATCGATAGAGTCAGACCCCCTTTCTGATTAAAGCTACAAGATTACTATCCTCCCACCTTTTCCTTGGATAGATGTTCTGTTTCCCTCCTTAGTGTTGCTGCTAACTCTTGTGAAGTGAGGAATATGGCCTGGCTGCAAACTACATCCATGTGGAAGAAAAAAATAATTGCTTGTTCCTGTGTCTGATCCTGTCTCCAGGCTTGATGCTCAGCTGTTGAAGGGCCAGTAAAGGTGTGAGGGGAGGATTGGGACTGCACTGCTGGAGATGGCAATGGAACATGCAGCCCAGGGTTTTAGCTGCCTGGGACCCACGGCTTGGATTTTGAAACCAAGCTCTCTGACTTCAGCTTAGCTTGAATGAAAAGAGCAGCTGTCAAGCTCTAAGGGAACATAAGCCAAAGCCATGCAAAATAGGAAAATTCAAAACACAGGCAGAAGGAGAATTAAGTCCTCAGGAGAGAACTATTGACATATGATGGCACAAAACTCCAAGAAATGAGAGCAATTCAGGAAGATCAAAGTTCAGTCATTTCCAGCAAGGAAGTTGACACTTCCCCATCTGACTGACGGCTGCCTGGACAACAGAACCTCACAGGGTGCCCCTGTCATGGGCAGCAAGGATGCTCCTGCTGAGCCTAGTAGCCTGCTATCCTTCGCTGCCTGCTGTGTGCAGTAACTGATAAATAATTGTTGTGAGCTCACAGAATGTTTATATTGCTGCTGGCAGTGTCTGTGCACCAGGCAGGCCACAGGGCTACCCACAGCCCTGCTTTTCCTGACTCTAAATATGACACTGCAATGTCATATTTAGAGCATATTTAGGCACAGGAGAGGCTGGCAGCTACTCATCACATCATCCACTTTGAGGGGTCAAAAATTGCCACCGAGGAGAGGTTTTGATCCCCTCCTGCAGAGCTGGGAACTAAGTCTGGGTCAAAGTCCTAGTCACTGCGGTCCTGGGTGAAACGGGGTGACCATCAAACCATGCAAACAGTTAATTCACTGAGCTCTGCTGCAGCCCAGCAAGAGCCATCCAGCGTGATGTGTCCTCTCCTCCTGCAAATTAGCACATGGCCTACCAGCAGCAGAGACAGACATCATATTGCTGATAATTGACATGCATGGAGCTGTGCCAATCCACACCAGCTGAGAATCTGGCTTATGGACAACTTGCATTGAATTTATTGGCAGCTCGATTTATGCACATAAGCTTTGTCTTCAGTGCAGAGAGGGGTTTTCTGCAGGATTTACAGCTATCTTCCTGTAAAACTCTAGGAGAGACTGGATGCTGGTAGTTTTTGCCACAAATTAGTAGCCAAAATCAATTGCTGATGGGGATTCTAGGGCTCAGTTCGTTTGGTTTTACTGAGGTTACAATCTGTGCCTTGTCATTAGGGTTTTGCAGAGAGAGTCATCTCTGCATAGAAACGACAATCACTGAAGACAAGCCATAGCTGACCCCCAAAGTCATATAACACATCCTCTTTCCTCCAGGGAAAGAGCACATGCTGGGATGAAGACAAAAAAGTCACTGAAAGATATTGTTTGGTTTAGTGAGAAGGCACATTACATCTCCTTTGCACATTATAACGGTGAGCTAAATTGATCCTAAGAACGTACTGGTCCATAGAAATGGGCAAGCTGCTGCATTCATATGTACATAATGGGCTCATCCCTGCTGGGGAGCCAGCAATAGGTTATGGGTAGTTGGGAATCGACATGCCTAATTGCTTCACCTCAGTAATCAGTGACGAAGTGTGGGGTGAGGAGCTGGGGTAAAAGTAGCAGGGGTGGCTATCAGGCAGGCTAATGCATTATTCAGCTATTTCTTCTCACGAAGCTTCATTTCCAAACTAGTGATCTTCACCGTAACTCCCATCCTCTCTTTCATATGTCTCATTAGACCCACTGGACTCATTTACACCTGCTCAGATGAGTTAGCTTTCAAAGGCGATAAATGAAGGGGGAAATGAAAAAATTGCCTGCTCCGCAGGGATATTTCTGTGCTAACCCATCCATTACTGCTTGACTAACGTCTTGAAGCATGAGAGTTTATACCCTTTATGCATTTTATTCTGTTCTGTGTAACTAGCTGATATTATCCCAATGTCTAATTAAGATTCCCACTCCTTAATTCTGAAATAGAAGAGAATTGCTGCTGTATTTCCTCACATAAAACTATTTTATGAGCTGACAAAATGATCTTTGTTCACAACCTGTGAAACTCTGCACTTCATGGGAATGAAAAATGTTAGCGAACTTTTCTGGCATATTCTGACATACGAGTGTGGAAAGGAATATATTGGCATTTAGAGGCTTTTCTGCATTTGGAAATTCAAATGAGGGGATTGAAATCAGTCAATTGTTTAGTAGTTTCAGGGCAGATAAATGAGTCTGCTACTTTTTTTTTTTCTTTTTTTTTCTTTTCCTAAGGGGAATTATTCAGATCAAGAAATAATCAGCAAAATTGGTAATCAGCAAATGAGCCAAGTAACATGGTCATTGACTTAAACTCCTGAAGATGCATTGCTCCAAGACTGAAAGCTTACTTTATGAATCTGTTGCAAAAGACAATTCACCTTCTTTCATGAGTTCTTTTATTTGACATTATTTTCAACCCCTCCTGTGCTTTGAAAATTAACCCCTCCTACATTTTGAAAATGCAAAGAGAAATGGCAGGAAAATGTTTTCAGCCCTTTCAAAATCAACTCTATTTTTGCTCAGATATTCTGAAAGAAGACTGTTTGTACACGTTTTCTAAAGGTTTTACAGAAATGTATTGAATTTCAAAGTTTCATGTTACAAATTTTGCACTTGTAAGAATTTTTCATGGACAAAGTCTTTTGCTTATCTATGTTTGAGGCCTCTTCATTTAAATATTATAATAAATAGAGGATTTTGCTCTTATGAAGAATGACATGGAAAGCAGTAGAAAATTTGAGGAAAAAAAAATGGTAATTTTATTGCTATAATTTTAGGATTCCAGTGCCAGTCTTTTGTCCCAGCTCTTCTCATACTGCTGTAGTGTGCAGATCATTAGTGTTTCCCAAAGCATTTTCCTATATGAGTGTATTTAGTCTACAGATATGCAGATGCTCAGGGTCCTGTCCTTTCATTTGGTTCCTATTTTTCACTTGTGCAGGCTTATAATCATGCTGTTCCAGAGTATATCTTTGATCTATGTAGGCTCTGACTAATGTTAAAATGTAGATATTAAGCATATTTTTTTGTGTGTTGGGGTTCTCTGGAATCTCCCTGAGCAGGTTTTGATAGCAGCTTCTGTATAATTTAAAGAGCATACAGGATATGCTAATGAGGCATTGAAGGTATTAACAGCATTTGCAAAATTAAGAATTTGAAGTAGTCTCAAAACGAGCCCTTGGAATTTAACTTACATTTACAAGCACAAATGTACGTATTTTCTGTTAACCTCTTTTCAAAAATTGCATTCTCTGGTGTTTACAGTGGGATGAGGTTTTTTACAGCTTTATGTAGCTTCGTATAGGAATTTATCAAAATAGCATGGTTGATTTTTTGCAACATTTTGTCTTGGGGTATGTTTTCTGGGGAGGACAGGGAATATTTGCAGACCTATTTCCATCACTCCATCTTCTGCTTGCAGAATATAAAAGGGCCTGAAGTGCTTTCTGAGAGTAAGACTGATGGATAGCCTTCATCTTTAGTCACCACAAACAAACAATTCTCCTGCAAGAAAAGAGAAACAATAAGAGATGTACTTAATGAGCTCCAGGTGACAAGCAGTGCAGGGCACACTTTGCTTCTTCCTCTCCCATGCTGGCCATCAGGACAAGACCCCTGGCCCCACGGTGATCATCCATGCAGCACCTTGCATGCAGCACCTGCTCCAGTACAGGCAGGAAAGAGAGCTGGGAGCATATCTGGGGGCTGAGCCCCGTCCAGGAGAAGCCAGGGGATATTGGATGCTTATTTTCCCTCTACCTGGCACCAGCAATATCAGTATTTTAGTGGGTGAACACCCCGTGTGCACGTCCCTATCTTGTGTGAGAGGAGTTGTCATACAGCTGTGTTGATTTCTAATGACATCTAATGCAGCAACAGCTTTTTGCACTGGGGCAGCCCCTCTGAAGAGAAGGGACACTGCAGAGCATGGCTTTATCCATCCACTTTGTCTCTGAGGCCTTACTGGGCCTGATACTGATCATAATTTGAACAAAGCTGGAGGCTCTCCTGTTTTTCAGTGTGTTTTTCCTTGATCTTTTTCAAATGACCATCTATCTTCTATATCACACAGTTTTCTACAGCATCCATCACTGTTCAATCTGCACACTTCCCTGCTAAATCAATTCTATGCTGTGAAGTCCCTGCAGGACTCTGCGGCTGTTTCTGCTCAAGTCCACAGCCTGCTTGGGGAATACTTTGTTTTAAATCATCATCATTCTCAAAGCCTTTTAAATTGTGCCAAAGTATGACTGTCTTTCTAGTATGGACAAAAAAGGGCTTAAGACTGTGTGTTTGGAGGGATACAAGATAATTTAAGATATGTGGTTTTGGTCAAAATGCCAAGATCTTTTTTGAAATCAATTTATAGGGAAATAATTCTCTTTAAGCAATGTAAATTGAATCTTCATTGCCTTGTGTGGAATTTTTCACTGTTTCAAAAGGGGCTTTGCTGAAGGAAATAAAAGAAATCAAAGAAGAAAAGAGAGATATGTTGTGGCTTAAGAATCTGTTTGGCATTGTTGTAAGGTTCTAGAAAAACAGGTTGTGAAATACAATACTTGCTGATTTGTATCTGATGCTGTTAGTCACAAACCCTGGCAGAGAGTAAGAGAGTAAATATATTAGCACAAATTATAAAAATGCACTGCTCCACCACACTGCTAATGCTCTAGTAGTTACTCAGTGATACCCAGGGCTGAGGGTGCTGATGGAAAAGAATAAAAGATCTGGTGGCTGCTTTTGACCTTGCTAGGGCTGTATGGAGTAAGGCATGTTACTTAACCACTGCACTGGCATAAAACATCTGCCCAGGACTTAGTTTCTGTGCTCATCTCAGCTACACAGCCTTATTGCTGTGACTTTAGTTTTCCTTCACTTCCACTCTGATTTCTTTTTCACCATCAGCCTCTGCTCAAATTGGCTCTGATTTTTTGCACTTGTGGAGGAGAAAACTGCTGTCTCTGCACAGACCCCCTCTAGTAATTGATAGAGAGCCTGCACAGGGAGTGGCATGCTGCCAGTCACCAGGCTTTAGCTTGAACTTGAAAGACTTTAGAGTCAGAGCTGTCATCCTGCTGTTTGTTTCTTCCAAAAAAAAAGTAAAAGAAATGCAGCTCTGAACCTGGACAGGGTTTGGGGTGTGTGGCCTTGCAGACACTTAGGAGAACCCCAAGAATCAATGCAAAGCAATACCTGCAGTTCATTGAAAATAATGCAGAACCAGCTTTGTTGAGAGCTTTGAAATCTCTGGCTAAGGGACTAAGAAAGCACTACTCATATCAATATCTAATTGGTGTAAAAGTAGATTTAAATGGACTTTGCTTTGGTGGGGTAGTTTAAGCTCTTCATGACTTAATGATATTCAAATCCATTTTTCATTCAGATAATGAACAAAAATTGATGAGAAAAAGCTTCCAATTCCTTAACTTCTAACACAGAATTTTCTCCTTCCTGCCCAAGCTACCTATCTCTGGTCATCTCTCCTCCCATAGGTGATGATGAAATGGTTGGTGTCTGCGTCAGGAAATCTGCCAGCCAATGGCATCCATGCAACAATGCTGGAAGAGCCAGGGTGCTGTGGATTTATCCAGGGCTGTCCAAGAGCTCAGAGCACTGGGAACCTCTATCAGTAACAGACAGTGCAACAGACGCCTGGGGGCTGAGCGGGATGGTGCCAGACGATGCAGAGAGGCTGTGGTCCAGCACGTGAAACAAGATTGTTCTCCCCATTAATTTCCTTTCCTATCTCGTTTTTCCACCTGCTGTCTCAGCTCCCTGCTGAATCTGGGCACCCGCCCATTCAGCTGTTTCTGTGTGGGATGGGGCTTCCCTTGCTGCTGCCCTGCCTGTGTGCAGCCCATGGCACCCTGCTTTCTGCCTCTGGTTGTTATTGTCTCCTGCAGTAGGAATGAGGAGTGTTAATTCAAGAGAGAGATCAAAAGCAAAGCCTGGGCTATGGGCTGTGAGATTGCTGCATATTGAGTGGTCTGCCATAACTATCCACAGTGATTTGTTCTTTCTACAAGACAAATGTTTCTGTGATAAGCAATGACAGTCACCTGGCTTCTCCTCCATTGGTGGTTCAAGTAACTGGTATATGATGTCAGATAAAATCATAGAATCATGTAAAATTTTGTATTGGAAGGGACCTTAAACATCTATCTCCAATGCCTTTGCCATGGGAAGGGGCAGCTTCTCCTGTACCAGGTTGCTCCAAACTGATCTTGAACCCTTCCAAGGGTGGGGCAGCCAGAACTGGTCTGGGCAACCTGTTTGAGAGCCTCACCACCCTCAGAGTAAAGATTATCTTCCTAATATCTACTATAGACCTACCTTCTTTCATCTTGAAGCCATTACCCCTTGTTCAAACCACTACTGCCTGATATCATGTCCATGGACCCAGATCAACCTACACTCTTCCCAACAAGTTCCCAGCCAAGGTCACACAAAGGAATCTTTCCATATAACCCTGCTCAAACAAAATATTTCTATGCTGTTGTCTGAATTTCAGTTCATATTTGGGACATTCCCAGTNCTTCTTTCAGCTTGAAGCCATTACCCCTTGTTTAAACTGATATTACTGCTTAATATCATGTTCATGGACACAGATCAACCTACACTCTTCCTAACAGGTTCCCAGCCAAGGTCACGCAAAGGAATCTTTCCATATACCCCTGCTCAAACAAAATATTGCTATGCTGTTTTCTGAATTTCAGTTCATCTTTGGGACATTCCCAGGAAAGCATTTTTCTCCTGCTGACAGTCAATATTGCATTCTCATTAGTGACTGAGTAATATGTTTGAATTGTACAGAAACAAATATTTACAACTCATAGGCTTAAAGAAAGCATTAAGGAATAATATTCTGCTATTGAGGCTTGCTCTAATTATGTGCTTCAAATTCATATAGGGTTGTCATATTTCAGTGTTCTTGGTGAATGGGCCTGTATTTAGAATGGAAACACCATGGAGCTATTATTTAGTTAGTTTGTGGTTTTTTTTAAAGTTAAGGAGAAAAATTTCTATGACTTTTTATGGTCTACAGTTACCCAGAGGATATGAAACATCTGCTTTTCTGTGGTAAGTAAAGAATAACTCCAGCTGAGCATCCAATCACAAAATTAATCTGCATTTTATGGTCTATCTTGGAGAAACCAACAACTTCTGCTATTTTAGATTATATAAGGGTATGTTCTGAAGAATTTTTTGAAAACAGTATTAAGCAATTAAATAAAACCAAACTTGGGACTATATAATATGTCTGATTTTTTTTTTTCAAAAGGACTTAGTTTTGTTATTTTTTTTTCTGGTAGAATTTTCCCTTTTGATTGAAATTAAAACTAATTTTGGTGACACCTAGAGAGAGAAAAAAAAAGAAAATTGTATCTTTGTGCAAACTGAAAGGATGGAGAAGCACAAAATGCTTAATCATTCAATTCAGGTTCTTGTTCATCTAAAAATATATCTGAGGCAAAACCAGTGAAGAGTGTTCCAATAGCGAGGAACACAGAAATGAAACTGACTTCAGACAGAACCAAATTGACAAAAATTTGCACTTAATGGAGGGCAAAAGAAAGAAAATAAAAAGAAAAAAGAAAGCTAAATGAAAAAGGAAGCAGGCAAACAAAAAAGTAGAAGCAAACTAGGTATGGATTTTATCTGAAGAATGTTCTTTTAAATAGGTTCTTTTAATTGTATGCTTACTATTTTCTTCCAATTGTTCCCACTACATTTTACTTTAAGTCCAGCTTTATTCCAAAGTAAAGTTCTTTTCTTTCTTGTTTGTAAGTGTATATTGATTATTTTACTCTGCTTGCAGTGGAGCTTGAAATGAATATTTTTCATAGTTTCCTTGCTTGTGCACCAGTATTATCAATAATCCTGGCAGAATATTAGTAAGAGGTGGTGAAACAGGGCCTGAGCACCTTGATCTGCTTGATATAACTGTAATGACATAAAAAGCTTGCTACTGATTTATACTAATGAGATGAGAACCAAGCCCTGTGAAAGCAAGGTGTAAACACTACATCTGACTTGTCTGACTTTTATTTGCAGGGCCTACTCTTGCTGATGTCCATAGCAAGGGCTCCGTAATACCAACACATGTTGGGCTAGATGTGCTTTTTGTAATATCATCCCTGGCTTTAGTGAGATACATTGCCTTCATATTGTGTTTTCATGCTCTTCAGTTGAGTAGAACATAGATATTCCTGCAGGTGGATGCTTTAGACTGATGGGATGAAGTCATTGTGACTTCCATTTAGCAGTTTAGAGTTAGGCTAGTTGACTACATATACACTGAAGATGAGAGGGGAAATATCACTCCAGGCCAAGACAGGAGTCTGTGTAAGTGATTTCCTTGTTTGCCTTAGCCCACCTGTCTCTCTCCTTGGAATAGAGCAACCCAGACTCTTTGAGACCACCCCAAAAATTACATAGCCCTCCTCCCTTCCCTCCTTAGATGTACTATCTGCTTCATTTTGAGGGATATACACTGCATGTATATCATACTGCAAGATGGAAAAGATTGTTTCTGAAAGCTGTACTGAACCTCTCACATGTGCTCTCCTGTCCATCCCACCCTCCAGACTGCCTGAGGAGCCTTTTCCTCTGCTGCCTTTTGCTTTTCCAGCCAAGGTTCCCCCCCAGGCTGTGCTAGCTGTGAGTGCAGTGGGGAGAGATGGCTGTGAGAGCTGTCAGTCTGATCCATGCTGGAACATATTGGGTCACAACTTCTCAATTTCAGGAAATCTCGAATTTTCAATACTGCAGGGTTGAAACTCCTTATGAAAAGTAATTACATTTTTATTTGAGCTGAAGAAATGTCACAATAGATTTGAGACTTTGCATTCAGGCCAGTGATAAGATGAACAAGGAAGATGGTTATGTGCATATAAGGCAAGCAAACTTTTTTTCTCTATGTAGCATTGCTGGGATTATAATTGGAATACAGCAGTCTGTTACGAATGTTGTGTTGCAAAGACAGCACAGGAAAGTTAGGGAGAGGTCAGAAGAAAAGTAACAAATATAAAGTTTTGTCTAAGAAAACTTCTCCAGGTTTTCTGGAGAAGTTCAAGAACAAGAGGCCTCTGCTCAGAAGGAGAAAAATCTGAAGGGAGATAGAGTAGCTAGCCATAAACATTAAAAAAAATCATCACACATGGCTTGGTGTTTTGCCCTCGCATGGCACCTTGGTATTGTTGTTTCTCCTTATGGCTGGGGCCAGCCTTGTGCAGGATGTCGGCCAGCAGAGACCTAATGTGTCCTTTGTGTGTGACCTGCACAAATATAGAAGATAGCCTGGCAACAGCCAAAGTGCTCAGAATTTTTTTCCCATGGACCTCTGTGTGTTTATAAACACATAACCAGAGGAAAAAGTAATAGAGAGTATTAAATGTCATTACTTGTAATTGATTTTCTTTACGGTGGTTCAAAACATCCCTGGTTTTCATTCTACAGCTCACACTGGTGGAAAAAACAAAGCAAAACACCATGAAAAGACCTCATATCTTTCAACATTGCCCAAATGAGCTATACTACAATTAAAAGTAAAAGCTGATTTTGTCCCTATAAATACTTACCTTCATTTCACCCTACATGTGGTTTGCACTAGAGATAACCTGGAGGCAGCAGACATTTCTGTCCTTAGTACAGTACCCCCACCCCTCGTGCTGAAGTTGCATAACCACAATGGTACCAGCTGTAGCCACAACTTTTCCTGCAGATATCAGACCTGATGGTCCCATGGAGAAGTATGGCTGCTGCTCTGTGGATAGAGACTACTGTTGTTTTCCTTGCTCAGAAATTAACTGCACAAAATCCACACAGTCTCCCTGAATATCGTAATTGCTTGCTTTATAAGTTAGGAAATTAAAACACTTCTGTCTCAAAGATGACCTCTCGAAGGTTGCAGCACTTCAGGCAAGGAAAAGGCAAGAAAAGTCTTATTTTTCTCACTGTGGATTATCTCAGCCTGAAAGAGAAGAAAGCTTCTTTATTTTTCTTCCTAATTATATTTCATAGATGTCCCAGAACAAGCCATTTCTGCAAAGCCCCTTGAAAGTGCATGGGGTGATGTGAAATATGGTGTGCTTTCCCAGAAGAGCTATTGGAGTGCCCTTTCTTGGCAATACAAAGTACACACTTGAGCACTCAAGGGGCAAGTGCTTCCCTTCAAATGCTTCCCAGCTGAAAAGGAGGCACTGAAAGAGAAATTGCTTTCCATGAGCTTTGACATGCTGTGTAAGGCAAAGAGTGATCCCACAGAGACTTACTGGACTCGAGGGTATGCCTGCATTGCCCTCAGAGCAGCTCACCTGGAACAGACACCATATCCTGGAAGGGGATAGCAGCCCAAATCCTGCTGAACAGAGCTCGGGGCTGCTGCAGCTTGGCCATCACCGCCTGGCAGGTTTAAAGGGAGTGTCTCTGCAGTCTCTGCACACATCTTCCTTTTGCTTGTGGGAGGCAAATTCAGCTCCCTGCAGCATTAAAGCAGAGTCTGTGACCTTGGGAAGAAGGCCTCTCCCTGGGCAGTGTTAGATGGAAAGTGAGGGATCCAAGGCAACACCATGGCACCCATATGGTGCTCAGAGGCCGATGCCTCTACCAGCCAACCCATTCGAGCATATAGAATCATTGGATTGAGATGCTCACCCTGTGACCAGCCAAGGTGAGAGGAAATTATACTGAAATGAATCCTCAGCATCTCTGTACAGCAAGGGAAACTGCACTCAGAGACTTCCTTCCTCCATTTTACATGCTTTGAGTCAGAAGTGTTTGGGCCAAAATAGCTGCTTTTTCCTTTTCTTTCCTGTGCTCTGGAAATCTGATCTTAATGGTCTTTTGAGACTTTCCAGTGGGGATCAAATCTATTTTCTGTGTTGGTACAGAAGGTCATGGCCCTTTAGTCTGTCTTCGTGGCACAGACAGACTCAGAAGGATCATATTGTAGAAAAAGAACTTTCATTAAATTTTTTACTGATTCAATTTAATACATGCATCTTCAGTTTATATGTCATGTTATAAGAAAACAATATGTAATTATTTTAAATAGATTCTTAGAAAGATAAAGTTAATTCTACTTCTCACCTGCATACTTTTATGGTTACGAGGAGCAGCTAATTTTTTCCATCATCTGAAGCTAAATTTGATGCTGCTCTGAACATGGGAAAGCAAATCATACTGTCAAGCTTAGATATTCAAAACTGGACAATACACAGTTGAAGGTAGACACCATTATGATTAGGAAACAATTTTTCTTCTTTCCTGAGTCCTTCTTTAATTTTAGTGGTGGGTACAAAGATCCCAAGAAATTTGCTATTATTTTGTTTAAATCCTTCGTTTTAGACTTATGCATGCAGGTCAGATACTGGACTAAGTAAGAAACACATCTCTTCACAATCATTCCAGTTTTCCTTTAGTGAAGCAAAGTCTAAACCTGTACCTCTAAAATCAAAGGCAGGACATGTATCAACTTCCAAATTGCTGTTGACCATAAGGCCTTCTCCAGATGATCTAAAGGAGGGTTCATTTGCTTGGATGTCATGCTTAATTTGCCACCACTAATAAGTAGCTGCACTGTCAAGAATTGCACAATTGGGCATTTGGCCCCCAAATTACTACTTCATTTTAATTTTTAACACTCATTTTGTGGGAATGGAAGAGAAATTAAACAGTAATTAGGGGACCAAATACACATTGGAGCAATTCTTTGGTCCTCTGTTGTGCAGCCCAATGACCACAGGGCTTAAATAGAAATGCCAAAGGAAACATGAGCACTTCATCCTTTTTTTGCTTTTATGTCAGGCCTTTAGAAAAGTATTCAAATGTAACTTTGTTACTAAAATTCCTCTTAATCTACAAATGCTAGCAACAATAAACCTTAAAAAGGATGATGGTTTTATTTTTGCATTTTTTTTATGTGGAAGCTGAATCATTTGATAGATGGTAGGTACCTTGATTTGATTGCTAACAGGGAATTTCTGGTGAAACACAGTGTATTCAATTTTTCCTGGAAAGTGAACACATAATATATGAAAAACTGTGAGACTTACAAAGTTTGATGTTTTCTGATACTGATTTTTGAAAATAAATATCCTTTATATTTAAAATACATGTTTGATCCATAGAAGCTTTCATTCTAACTGATCTAAAATGTAGAAAATAAATCACACTCTTCTTGAAGATAAACAAGATTTTGTTGATAAAGTATAACAGAATATTCAGAGCAAAAAAACCTTTCTGATGAACAAGCTAAGAGAATTGCTGAATTTTTTTTTTTCCCACCCTACTATTTGGCAGCCCCAGGTTAAATCCATCACAGAAGTACTCCTAGAAAAGAGACTGATAGGTAAACCCCATTAACAGAAGATTATAATGACTTCAAACTGCCCTTGTTCAAGGAGGTAACATATGGAGAATCCCAAGTGGAAGAAGAAAGCACTTGATATTCCATGGATGTAGCTGGAAATGCTTCCTTTTGACTTCATGAGCATGCATTCAAATAGGCATGACCTTGGATTTTTTTCTTCCCTTGCAGTATACAATTAGCATTGTCCGGAATTATAGTTTATGAGAAATTTTTAATTGTGCAGAACTTGTTGTGTTTATAGTGAAAATGGTAGGTCATTGAATTACTATAAATTTTCTAGTTAATTAAATGCTTTATACCTTTAAGCAATTAGGTTTGTGTAGTAACCTGTTGCCATTTCCTAGATTTATTTTAATATTTAAGCACAGATGCTCTGTCAGCAGAGAATTGAGCTCTCTTACAATGACTGGAGAGAGTGGAAGGAGGAAGTGAGTGGGTGGGTAAGAAACAGTGATAACAAAGGTTTTATTTCATCCTGCAGGTGACATTGAAGACATATTGCCATCTGGCATGATAAACATTATAATATATCAGTGCTTGTTTGCCAGATGTTGCTAGACACAAATAGACAGTGGTTCTGATGCATAGGGATGATTTAGCAAAATGCATTTTGCTAAACTGGAGTATCTGAGTTGTCACATTTTATCTTTCTTCTACTGGCTAGGTATAAAGGAGGAGGGAAATTGGAGTTATTGAAAATTAGCCAAATTGTACAGTAAAACCAATATTCTACTGCAGACCAAGAGAAATAAGGCCACTGTGTGTAACAGCTAGTTCAAATTGATAGTGTTTGAAACAGGCCAACACATGATAATGTGCTCTGCCAACACTTCATACATTCATGCAAACATTTTTCAAACATAGATTGCAAGGCAAATAGATTTACCCATATTTCTTAGTTTTTCAAAGCAGAACTTTTTAATTTCCATTTTGATCAGTGTGGATGTGTCTGGGTGTGTGTCTAGGTCCTCGCTGCCTGGGAGTTTTTTCATCTTCCCTAGGTGATACATAGAAAGTCATAAACATTAGTATGCCTTTCACACAGAAAATCAGACATTTTCTATCCCATGTTACTTATACATCAAATAAAGACAAAGTGGCAGGGAACTCTGGACCCTCTGAAAATTGAAGGTGAACATCAGTAGGCATTGCAGACAGTAGAAGAAAATTTGAGTGGCAAGAATTCTGCATTACCCTGAAGGTAGTCTGTTATTTTCTTCTGTATTGTAGCTATACTGGGAGTCAAGACAAGCTGGAAAACAAAACAAAACAAAACAAAACAAAACAAAACACACCCAACAAACCCAAAACACAACAACCAACCAACCAAACCCTGGAAAATTTCTTTCCTCATTTCAGTCTTTTTGTATCAACCCCATGGGCAGCCTATGGAACACACAAGAGTGAAAATATAAGAATGAAACTGGAATAAAATGTGTCTTTTTTCTATGATCTTGTATACATTTTCATTTATCCCAGATACACTCTACTTATTCAGAATAATAGTTGAGGGATTAAAACTGGGAGAGTTAGGAAATGGCAAGGAAGTTTCCACCCTGATAAGGCATCTCTCTAGGTCTAGGCTGCTCCTTTGACACATTGGTTATGCTTACGCTGTAGGCCAGGCTGATGGATGGTATCAGAGGAAAAGAAGAAAAGGATAAATAAAGCATTGCTATGGAGATGTCCTCAGGGCAGAGCTTATGTCACATTATTTCTTCTCTTGAGAAGAAATGAAATATCTTGCTGGGTTAGAGCAGTGGCTCACACAGGACAGGCTTCTGATGCTGCAGAAGGTGAGACTGTGAGCATGAGCCAATCTGCCACCTGCAGCAGGCTTTCCCTCCCCCTGTATTCCCCCAGTGCACCCAGCTGCAGCCAGTAGCTTATCTGGATGTGGATTTTTTAACCTATGGCTAATCTCACTCTGAATCTGTTGGTCCTGTCTCTTTCCATAATTTCCCACGGGGACAACTTCCTTGGCTGTGAAAAGCTAAATCCTTTCAACCGTTTTAAGCTCCTATGGGTTTCAGTGTTCTGAAGCTATTTCTGAAGCGTTTCAGATAGTTCTAACATTGTGGGATCTGTTGAACAATAATTCTGCGTCTTCTTAATCTACTGACTTCATATGTTTTTTAAGTTCAATCAGACTTTTACTGAGTCTCCTCTCAAAATTGTAAAACAGATATATTTTTAATTTTTCTAGATAACACAGCTCCATCCTTATCATAATTTTCTTCTCTGTATCTTCTCTATCTGTGCAATGACCTTCTGGAGGTGTGGAGATAAGAACCATGAACAAAAATCAAGATGTGGATGTGCCAAGTTTTTATACAGTGGCAACAGAAAGTTTTATGTTTTGTATTTAGAGCCCTTTCTGATGATACTTGTTGCTTTTTGGTCCCATATAGCTGATCCTTTTTCTCCACTCTGTGAAATGACCATTGACCTCTGCCTTTTGGTTCCCATCCTTTAAATACTTTCATGTCCATAAAAGAGCTTTTCTTTCAACCTCTTATCATTGCTTCTTTGATGTTCTTTCCAGAAGGAACCTTCCCAAAATATCTTTCTTTGTTTGTTTTTAGGCAACTAAATCTAGGATATTGATCGGATCAGCTTAGAGACACAGCCATTGAACCAAGTCAGGAATTCCCTTCACAGGTGCTGTGCTGAGCCTTTCCCACCAGGCTGTCTTGGTTCTGTGACCTTTCACTGTGTTACAGACTCTCCTTTCATGCTAGGGCTGCAGGTCAGACTTGGCAGTCTGTGCTTATGAGACTCTGCCTGACCCTTTTCTGTGGACAAATCACCTTGGCACCCGCCGTTCCTCTAGCACAGGGGGTTGATTCTATCTGTGCCATATTTGACATGTGCCAGCTGTGGCTCTGCAATTTCACAGTTTCTTCAGTTCTCTCAGGTGAATGCCACCCGGTCCTGCTGATGTCCTGGTTGCCTGTGGGGTTTAAGACACTCCCTGTGTTTGTCTGTATCGTGTCAAGCCTCTATGACTTATCAGCTACAGAAAAAGTTGGATATGAAGGTATTTCCTCTGTGTAGGATAGGAAGGGCTGATGGTAGGAGTTCACTGAGCTTTTTACTGTGGAATTATGTTCCCTTCATCTCTTTTTCATACTTTGGTTGTCAAAGAGTTCCACTGATTAACTCACCTGCATCCCCCTCTTGAAGTATTTAATGAATATATGACCATCAGTAAAAAAAGCCACCCCTGCATGCTCTGCAGTCCTAACCCTTCAAATGACCTGTTTTCCTTTTGACCTGTTTCCCTTATTTGAGCAAGCTTTCAATTTTTTAACTGTTGACCTTTTCCCTATGACAGCCTCCTTAACTTTCCTGTTGAGCCATGCAGAATGTTATTAGATTGCTTTGTTTTTCTTTTGAATTATGGCACATATTTTATCTGGGATCCTAATGTAATATTTTTTCCAAAACCTTCATGATGTATATAGATTTCTTGGGTTTGGACTACTCCTTTTAGGCTACGTTTTTATTTGTTTCCTCAGAATCAATTACCTAAATTTTCTGCAGTTTCTTTTCTTTTGTATTTTATTTATGGGAACAAATTCTCCTGAATAGTTAATAGGGGCTATAAGGTCCTTTCTGGAGGTCTGGGTGGATGGATCAGAACAGCCAAGGGCTCTGAGTCACCTACAACAACATAGCAGTTATTGCTACTGTCCATCTCCTTTTTATTGTTTTTGGAATAACCCAAACTGCTTTGTTTTTTTTTTCTTTAATATTTTTCCTTTCCTCCAGTGTCATGTTATATCTGCTGTTCTTTTAGAAATTCCCCCCACGGATTTTACTGTTTATATATATATATATATATCCATCTTCTGGTTTTTTACATGGCAATCTTTCTTGGCATGTGGAACTCTTGAAAAATTAAGGGTCTTTAATGAAAAAGCTGAAAATTTATATATTCCTTGACATTTTGATGTTTTTTGTTGTTGATTCTTCTGGTTTTCTGACTTTTCAGTGTTGTTTAATGAAATTATATGAAGCATGTCTAACCCATTACTCTGAACTTATCTTTTTGCTCCTCATGCATTTTTCCTTTTTCAAAACCTCTTCCAGTCCAAAATCCTCAGCTCTTTGCTTGTGAGAATTCCTGAGCATCAACAGAGAAAAAATGAAGTGGAAAAGAGGATGGACCTTCACTTACCCTGAGTAGGACAGACAATGTTTATCGAATTTGCTAAATGATAAAATGAAAAGAGGCCTATCCAGTGCAACAACATTTCAGCAATAGCTTTCAATTTCTTGAACAAATCTGCACTGATTTTCTTTGCTTTCATTTAGTGGGTTTTTTTTAATGTCTTCAAAGTTGGCCTTTTTCTTGCTCTTGTTTAATTTTTCTTTGATACAACATTGTTAAATTCCATCTCATAGATAATAAGTGCTGTACCTTTGGATTGCACTGTTGACATTTCCAAAACTGGAAATACGTGACTGTACAACAAAGAAAAGATAGTATTTCATGTTGTAAATGGCTATTATACCCTGTGTCTTTAACTAACTAAATTTGTTATTTTCTGTATATTTAAAAGAGCCACTTCACAGAGCACTACATGTCAACCTATATTTCATCTCCAACATGAAACAGAGCTGAAAGTAATGGGCTTTTCTCTCTTGGGACATTACTAGTGTCTGTGTATAAGTTAGAAGATATGTTTCTGATGTTATTGTTCCTTTGAGGAAGTGTCATTTAACTTCAGATAGTGCAAAGAGGACTTCAAGGAAACTGAAATGCAGAAGGGACTAGTGGAGTTAGCAAAAGATTTGAATAATCAAGAGAGCCAGAAAGCTGATGGAGAACTAGAAAGCATAGCACAGGGTGGTGGCTTCCACTCGGGTCTTCATGAGAGAATAAAGTCTTCTGTATGGATTCTTGTACTGTTGTCTGGAAGCTCTTTGATTTGTCTTTTCTACTGGAAGTTTGTCTGTAATCATCAATAGATAGATGCAATGAGACAGAGACATAAAAATTAAAATATTTCCTATAAACCAACTAGCACAGAACAGTCCATCTTTGATGAAAAACTAGAGGAAGGCAGGTGTAAGAGCTGATGCAATCTCCCACCCCTTCTATAGTTAACAGGCTCCCGCTGAATGGACCTTGGTGGCTCTTTGCAGGGGCAAATTGCTCATCAGTGGTTTCTCTGAGGTAGAACAGGGCCATGATTTTTTTGTTTTAGAAACAGCTAACTAAAACCAGTCTCAGTTTTGGACTCTTCTGTGAGTATGTGTGTCTCTGCAGGAGGTACAGTTGCAATGCACCACATTCACTGCTGAGAAATATGATCAAGGATGCTCCACGTAGTTTAAATCCCACGTGGTTGCAGGAATAGCCATCTTTCTTGCTGACAGAAGAAATTTGCCCACACATGAGCTATGAAATGTAGCTTGGTTTTTTGCTGGGTACAGCCACTTACTTTGATGGTTCCTTTTGTGTTTTTCATTCTGGAAAGGACCATCTGGCTTCAGGGAGGCTCATCTAATGAGAATGATAAATGCCTGCTGGAAGACTGGAAACTTTCTATGACTTTGGAGTACTTAGGTACTTTAGAGATTCTTTAGCCAGAGGGTCTGACAGACATAAAAGTGCCTTCTTTTAATAATGCCTGCTAATATTAAATGCCTCATGTTAATATTTAACACCTGTAATAAATGAACTGATTTTCACTGTTCTTCAATTCCAAAAAATCAAGAAAATTTAAACATGTACAACACATGAAAAAAACATTATATTTTGCTTTGACACACAGATTTAATGCATGTGCTCTTTGCACATCATCCTAAACATTCAGTAGAGGTGGAATGCATGTAGATCCTATTGAATGACCTCTGCTCTCATATTCTGAATAAACAAGCTCCTTTTCAAGTGACATAGCATGGAATCTATTGGCAAGATCATCTTACCATGGTATATGACAGGCAGGAGTGATGAAAACTTCTGATCCATCTGCTTGTCTTGGTCCTCAAACTCTTGTCCAGAGTATGATATGAGTAGCTCAATGATTCATTTTTTATTTAATGCAGACATTATCTTTAATGCAGACATTATCTCTTCAAAGACTATTTTGTGGGGTTGGATACACTCACTCTACTTTTTTTTCCTGTTTAACTTGGCAGGTCTGATTATCTTCCCTAGCCGTTTAAATTATATTTTATGCTTACTTGCTGGCTTTTAGGTCCAATACTGTGTGAAACTGAGTTCTGCAAAAAGCTTAGAGGCTTTTGGGGTTTTGTGTTTGGTGGTAGTTTTTTGGGGGGGTTTTGGTTT